>CBVK0100365882.1:0-21457 GCA_900067695.1 Picea abies
GATGTGCCAAGTGGAATTTATGGTAACTTCCCCACAACTTGCCGATTTTTGGCCTTTCCAGGAGATTTCACTTCTATAGCATGCCCCGCACAAAATGATTGATATAAAATTCTAAAACTTGCACAAAAAATATTGCAGACTGTCCACAATCCAATGAAACTAGCCCCACTCAATTTGGATACTCTAGGAAGAAGTTATGATTGTTTTACCTAAAACACCTTCTTGAGACTAGTCAATAGGACTAGTCAGATACCCTATCTTACATAGGGTGTATCTACAAATTTAGATTGAAAAAGAAGTTGAAATTTTTAACACATATACCTTACTAATTTTTTTAAATATCATCCAAAGTTTAGGATCTCAAACATTACATAACAAATTTTATAGTGAAAATTCCGCAATGACTCAATTCAGGATGATTCCAAAACCCTTTCTTGTACAAGCTGTATATCCGAAATTATAAGGCCTCGGGAGATGAATTTTTAACCCAACATACCTTGATCCATTGAATAAATATTCTCCAAGCCATTCCTTTTGAAACATTGTATAAAAAAAGTTATAGTGAAAATGCCAAGGTATCTTAGATGTAGCAACGAAACCCCAAGATGTTGAGCTCTGATACCATATGCTAAGAACCAAATATCAATATAGCATAGAAAAACCTCAGAAAAAGTACTCAAGGCCTTGAAAAAGAGATAATTTCAGATAATAAACCTTTTCAAGGGGGCAACCTTCTTTTACCCCACTTAAATATTCAAGTACAAGATGATTCAAAATGAAAATGTCTCCTTAGTATATATAGAAGACTAGGAGGTATAATTATAACTAATGGCCTAAGCCGACATAAATAAAATAACATTACTAATATAATATGCCCCAATTAAGGGGCAATGAGCCAATGTTAGGGCTTAACATTTGTAGTACATAGAGTTGGTAACAAAATTGCAGCAAGGTAAAATGCAGTAGAAACTTGAAGATTATGAATTGGGAAATGATGGAATTCTCTTGTACATGAACATAATTATGTACCCAATTCTCACTAATTGAGGAGTAAGATTTTGAATGAGGTCCATAGTGTACCTTATGATGGAGACCCAGGATATCAGAAAACAATTGCAATGGTCAATAGCCAATCCTATTGTCCAGGCATGAAGAAAGAGATTGCCGAGTACATTGCTAAATGTTTGGAGTGTCAAAAGGTCAAGGCTGATCATAGACACCCAACTAGGTTTCTACAAACATTGCTCATTCCTGAGTGGAAGTGGGAAGTGGTGACAATGGATTTCATCACCAAATTTCCCAGAACAAGCAAGCAACATGATGCTATCATGGTGGTGGTGGACAAGCTTACCAAAGTTGCCCATTTCATTCCTATAAAAGTTACTCACAAGGAAACCACTATTGTCGATATTTATATGAGAGAAGTAGCACGCTTGCATGGCATAACCAAGACAATTGTGTTTGATAAAGACACAAATTTTACCCCAAAGTTCTAGAGGGGATTATTCAAAGGGTTCAGAACAAATCTGAACTTTATCATATCTTATCATCCCGAGTTTGATGGGAAAACAAAAAGAGTGAACCAATTGATAAAGGATATGGTAAGGATGTATGTGATGGACAAACCATCTAAATGGGAAGATTATTTACACTTGGTAGAATTTTCCTAGGACAATGGGTACCAAGCATCACTGAAGATGAGTGCATTTGAGGCACTTTATGGCAGAAAGTGAAACATAGAAATAAGCTGGGACAACCCAACTAATAGAGCAGTGGTTGGGCCAGAGTTTCTCAAGGAAATGGAAGAGCAAATCTTAAAGATTAAACAAAATTTAAAGGCTACCCAAGATAGACAAAAAAGATATGCTAGCAAGGGAAGAACTCGGAGGGAATTTAAAGTGGGAGATCATGTATTCTTGAAGTTGAAGGCCAACAAAAGTTCCCTGAAGTTGGGAAACTGTTCCAGGTTGGTAGTCATATATTGTGCGTCGTTTGAAATCCTAGAGAGGATTGGACCAATAGCTTACATGATTTCATTACATGCATCTATGATTATTCACAATTTATTCCATGTATCATTGCTCAAGAAATATATACTTGATGCTAATCATGTTATTGATTGGAATGTGATTCAGGTGGAGCAAGGAAGTACTTTTCAAGTGCATCCAATACACATTCTGGACTGGAAAATCAAAAAAATTTAGAATCGAACCATAGGGTTTGTTAAGGTCTAATGGACCTTGTACGGTCCTGAGGATGCAACTTGGGAGCATAAAGATGCTATGTGGGAAGAATACCCAGATCGTTTTTAAGATTTTGGAAATCTTGTTGATTTATGTAAGTAAGATGCACTGAGGATAGTGCACAAATAAGGGGAGGAGATTGTAATACCCCAAGGCCAAGCCCTTGCTGAATTGTAATGATGTTTAATGATGTTTATAGGATGGTGAGCCAAGTGTTTATAAGCTTCCTTGGGTGTGAATCTATTAGCCGATAAAGCATTATGAAGTGAATTGTGCCAATTCCTCTAGTTGTCTGCAACTGTTTTCTTTAATATTCTCACTAGGTTCTTATTAGTTGATTCTTCCACTCCATTTCCTTGTGGATAATAGTTTGCAAAGTATCTAATTATGATTTATTTATCTAGGGAAAACTCTGTTAATAAGGTGGAAGAAAAATAAGATGCATTATCAAAAACAATGATAGAAGGGACGTCGAATCTTGTGATCAATTGTTGTTCTATGAATTGGATCACCTGCTTCTCGTTTACATGAGTCAGAGGGATGGACTTTGTCGATTTCATGAAATAATCAGTGGCAGTGAGTATGTACCTATGCTATTTTGAGTAACTTGATGTAATTTATCCTATGATATCTAACCCCCATTGCTCAAATGGCCTAGAAACAACTACTGGTTGTAGTGGTATTGCTGCTATCTTCTCCCTCCCTGTGCTTACTTGACGAGTCTTACACTTTCTAGCGTATGTGTGAGCATCTCTGAACAAAGTAGGCCAATAATATCCAAATCTAAGTATTTTATGAGCGGTGGTGGAGCTCCTTTAGAACTTTTTCCACATATTCACGTTTGAGACATATTAAAAGTACCTCGTCATAATTGACATGGAAGAGAACCAAATTTATGAGGTAATATTGTGCATATTTTAACCTGAGATATCTCCTTTCCCTAGGGTTTAGGTTCTCCAGGAAAGTCCCATGATGCAGGAGATAAGTTTGTTTCTCATACCAAGACTCTTGACCTAGGGAGACATATGAAGCTTCACCACACCATAATGTCAATTCATTTTCCCATGTGGGATCTTCATTTACTTGGTCCTGGGCTTCAACTGCGAGTTTTCATAACCCTTGTCCTTTAACCAATTTGGTAGGTTTTATATCTAGATCAAATTCTTTAACCAATACCATCCAGTTTCCCCTTATTTCCCCCATCTCTTGTTGAGTGAATAAGGATTGGACCGTAGGGTGAGGCACCATGACTTTGGTATGATTCTTTAGGATGTAAGATTTGAAGTGTTTCACTGCTTTGTAAATGGGATAAGCCTTCTTTTTGATGGAAGGGTAATTTAGTTTGTCTCCTTGGAGGTTAGTGCTCATGAATCACACTGGGGCCTCATTGTTTCCATCATCCTTCTGAGTTAATACTACGGCTAACAATTGGTCGGAGGCGAAAGTATAGAGGAAGAAATATTTGTTGAAATCGGGACTTTGCAACACTGGGGCTTGAGATATTTCCATCTTAATATCGTTAAACACACTCTTTCATTCATCATCCCACTTAAATTCAACATCTTTACAAATCATTTTTTGTAAGGGATTAATAGTTTCAGTGAAATCGGGAGTGAATTTCCTCACAAAGTTGATCTTTCCAAAAAATGATTGCATTGCCTTCTTGTTGTGGGGTAATGGAAGATGAGTTATAGCCTCTACTCCTTCCAGGTCTATGAGAATTCCGTCTTGGGATATAATATGACCTGATAACTTCCCTTCTTTGACACCAAAAATATTTTTCTTAGGGTTTAAGAATATACCTTATTTCCTACACCTTTCAAAAATCTAGGTTAAATGTTTGATGTGATCTTCTCTATTCTTTGAATACATAGTCACGTCATCCAAATAAACCACTACACATTTTTTATTAGTCCTTGAAACGCTACGTCCATGGCCCTTTGGAAGGTTTCTCTTGCATTGATTATCCCAAAAGGAATACGTTTATAAGTGAAGGTTCCCCACTTGGTTCGGAAGGTAGTTTTCAAGTGGTCTTCTTCTGAGACTAGAACCTGGTTGTAACCTAAGAAAATGTCCAGTAGGGAGAAAATCTCAGAGCCAGACATGGTCTAAAAGAGTTTCTCCATTGGAGGGACTGGATAGTTGTCCTTTTCTGAAGCTCTGTTGAGGTTTCTAAAGTCTACGCATAAACGGATCTCCCCAGACTTTTTCCTCAAAGGAACCAAATTTTCCACCCATGCAGAGTGTCTAACCTAGAAGATAATTTTGGCGTCTAATAGTTTCTTTAACTCCTGACATATGAGAGGGTCCAGGGATGGGTGGTACTTTTGGATCTTCTGTTGGAAGGGTTTAACTTCAGGATTTAAAGGGATGGTGTGTTGAATGATACAGGTATCATAAGTTTTTAGATCTCGATAGGACCATGCAAAGACATCTTGATATTGTCTGAAAAGTTTGAGATAGGCCTTCCTTTCCTATTTAGATATTTTCTTCCCAAGATTTATATTCTTGGGGTTTTCCAGAGTTTTGAGATTTATAGTTTCATGCATGGGGCAACAACTACTGATCTTCGCGTTTTTTGGCCCCTTAAATCTTTCTCTTAGATCAAAAAGGTTTTCTAAATTGGCTATTCCATTTGGTATCGTGTGAGACTTCAATTTGTCAGTTGTTTGATCTATCTAAGGATCATTTTTTGTTGATTGTTCCTGGAATAATTCATCGTCAATAGGCAAGTCTTTGAAGTTATCTTGGTTAGTCAAAAAATTTACGATCTATTCATCTCCTTCAAAGACCTTCCAATTAGAAATATTGTTGGGCAACAATGGTTTGTAGAGAAATTCCATAGTGAAACGGGAGGCTTCATAATCTTCTAGAGGTGATAGCCTTGAAACACCGATGGCCAGAGAATCAACAAGAATGTAATTTTCTCTAGGGATTGCTATAATGTTGAAAGCTTCAAAACACTCTATTAGCCTCTGAAATTCATGTTGGTGATTCCTTAGGTGTGGAGAGTTGCAATGTATAGTATTCCTTACTTGTCTAACAATGATTTTAGAATCTATGAAAACCTTCAATTATTTGACTTTTAAGTCTATGGATTTATTTAACCCATGTACTAGAGCTTCATACTCTGTGGTGTTATTTGTGCATTTGAATTCTAACCTATAGGACAAGAAATGTCATTTAACCTTTGGATATTGAGGATGCACCCTGCTCCTGACCCTTCTTTCGATTTAGATCCATCAAAATATAAGGTCTAGACTTGTGGGAAAAACCTATCAGCTTCCTCTTTCTTGTTACTTTCCTCTTTGCCTCCTGTTTGTTCTATGATTTCTAATGCAGGTCCTTGACAGAAAAGGGTTTCCTTTGTCATTGTCGGCAATTTCTATTGAAAAATCATTTCAGAGTTTTAAGTAAGAGGGACATCAGATGATATGGGGGAGAAATTCCTGAAATCAGAGTCATGAGAATAATTTCCTAGCACGGGAAAATCTGTTGATGAGGTTTATTAAGGGTTTCTAATTTGGTGACAATATGTTTTAGATATATTTACCTATCGATCCTAATCGTATTTGTGTGTCCCTTTAATGGAAACCAAAGGTGAGCCCACTCTGTACTAAAGTATTCGTTTAAATTCTCATACCAATCTCTACTTAATAACAATCCATAAGCTTCTGCGATATCCACTACAATGATGTCAATTACTTGCACGAATTTAGGGTGTGTCGCTATTATGATCATCACATATTCGAGTTCTCCCATGACCTTTACCTGGTTTTTGTCTAGCTGTATCACATGTTTATCAATTTTGAGAGGAATTGAATTTAATGTTTTGCAAATAGACAGTGGAATAACATTAGAAGATGCTCCTGAGTCGACCAAACAGTTATGGAGGTTTCTATTGAAGACTTGAAATGTTAAAAGGAATGGTGGGAAAAAAGGTTTTCCCTTCTTATCTTCAAAGAAGGAATTCACAGTTGGTTTATTACATAGATCTGTGGGAGTTATATTTCTTCCTTGGTCAATGCTCACTGTAGGACTTTCTATCGATTTCAAAGCTTGTAACAGAAAATATTTTTGCTGAGGGATTCTACATACGTCCATAAATGATATATTTGCCTTTAACTTCTTCAAATATTCTACTATATTGTAATCGCGCTTGGGAAATTCTCGTGTATGGATGTTTATAGGGTTTCTTCGGGGACAAAAAGGTTCTTTCGATTGATCGAGAAATATTTTTCTTCCAAAATTTGGGGTTGTAGTAAGGTCGTTTGAGACAGGTTGAACCCTACTTCATGTTTTCACGGTCAAGACTTTAGCAGGTGGTTCTTGAACCTCAAATAAGTCATCGGAAGGCATTGGTTGGTTAGGGTCCCATATCAACATGGTTGTTTCTTCAGGTGGAGAAACTTCTTCCTGATCGACGATATTCACAGCTGAGCCGCTTGATTGTTCGGTTAGGGAGACTTCATATAGAAACCGGTTGGCCATCAAATTCATGGAATGCACCCATTGGGGGAAATCTCTTTCAAGGTGACTCTCTTAGTGATAAGTATAGAAAGAGTCGGATGCTATATTTCTCCGATCGATGTTTAAGTTGGCTAGGGGGGTTCAATTTCTTTGAACGGTGGATTCCTTTTGAAAAAAGGTATATAGGGTATTTGGCCTTGGTTTCCCTCCCCTACACTTCTCTTCATGTCTATGATTCTATTTGACAACGTCTTGACCATGTGTTGCAGGTTCTCTATGTCACCACATCCTTTTTTAGGATCTTGGTCTATTTGTTTCCCTAGGGGTCCATTCAACAGGAGTCCTCTCCTGGGAGGAGGTTGAAATTCTTTCTTAACTAATGAGACCTGGCCTTCTTTTCATCCTTTCATTTGGAAATCTATCATTTTGGCTTCTTCAAAATTCTCAACTAGGGTTGGTTTGGTATCCTTCTTCACAAACATGGAAATAGAAGCTGGGAGAGCATTAACATATAATTCAATTTACAACTCCTGAGTAGGTTTAGTTTCGGGGTGAAATTGTTTAAGATAGCGATAAACCTTTGATTGAAATATTTAACCTTCTCCTTTGAAATTATGGTGGCGGCGAACAATTCAACCATCAAAGATTTTGTAGTGGTTTATTCTACAAATTTATCTAAAAAATCCTTTTGAATCTTCGTCCAACTAGTTATGGACCCTATAGGTAAGTTAAAATACCACATGGAGGATGAGTTCTCAAAAGTGTAGTGGAAAATCCTGCACACTACGTCCTCATGTTGGAAATTCATCAGTCTAATAGCTAGTATGATTTTTTTGATATGGTCTTCAGGAAATCCTGAAGTCTTAAGATCAAATTTAGGGAGTAACTTCTCTGGATGTCGGGGAATGTTATGTACTCGTCTAGGGATGGCCAAAGCATCTTTTTCCAACCAATTTTGATTTTTATGAGGTGGGTTTCCCTTTTCTTCATCATGGTCATTGTTATCTTCAATGTCTTCAGATAGAGAACCTGAGAGTTCTGAGTTAAAACCTTCTTGTTTTGAAAAATCATTGGGCTCAGATAAGTTGTTGATTGGTGTTTCAAGGATTAGATTAAGGGGATGTTCAATTTCGATTAGGGAGAAATCTATTAGGTATTCTACTATGTGGATGAAAACTTGGTCAGGGGTATCGACCACCAGTCTGCTCACTTGTTTTCTACAAGGAAGTAACAGAGCTAAGGGCAGTGCATCGATCTGTCAGGCATAAGCTCTTATGATTCTTATAAATTGGTTTAATTCTTCATGAGGAAGGGATAAGGTATATCAGGGAATAGATGTTCTTACTCATGATGGGGTGAGTTACTCATTTCAAGAGTACTCAATGTGTGTGGGTTGTCTTGGGAATGACTAGCCATGCATGTGGGTTGTTTTGAATCTACAGGCTATCTGAAGAATTATGTCAAATATCATGTCAAAAATTCATTTTGAGGGCCTCCTTCTAGTGACAATTTTTTTGAGGGGTCCTAAGTCCCTTTAACTCAACAACAGGAACCAAACCCGCCACTGAGGCCCAATTAGACTCTACAACGTTTAATGGTGGAATGGTTCTCCAGATTTTGCGATCTGGCCAATTAATTGATGGGCTTTATGTTTTCTTGTGAAGGTTTGTCCTTTAGTTCATACATTCTATTTTTTATTTTCTCTTAGGTGGGATCAATATAAGATAAATCCGGCATAAACTAACTAGGTAACAAGTGGGAACACACTTAACTACTAGAGAAGAGACTGAGCTTGGGATAACCCTTTCACTCTAGCATGCAGATAATGATTCTCTACCACAGGCCTAGTTCTAATACATTAACTGTGCTGGTATACCAATTACTGACTAAGATACAATTTATCAGAAGAAAACATGCATGCGATAAACGATGGCGAGTAAAATAATTCACTTAACTCTAATCATCAATCACATAATAACACAATGATTTATCTTCATGATTAAAGACAAGAACTGTAAAACATTAAATCAGATAACTTATAAACATATTTAGTATCTCTTACTCGTTACAACATCCATTCATGAGACTAAATAAGAAATAATTCTTCTCTAGATCCAATCATACATGCTTTTGATAAAAAAAAAACACAAACTTGTCTCTGGTCCTAAACATGACTTCTAAATTAAAGGCATCTCCAAAATAGTTCTTTACAAAACCAAAAATGAGGGTCTTTGAAAAAACCATCAACCGATTGCTAATAGGTCGATCCTCCTACTTATAACATTCTATTAGCTAAAAATAACTATTAAAGTGCAACTAAGTAAAACAAAACTGGCCACATGGTGCTTTTCGTACTCTGACCACTTGATGAAGAGATCCTTGCATGTGTTATCATATGGGAATATATGTTGTTCCATTAGGACCCAAAGAATCTCTCTTATCTCTACTGCTTGTGAACAATACTTGACTATTCTAGCACTTAACTATTGCAGCATGGATCAAGATTTGATAGGGTGCTCCATGAACTATTGGACTTATCCTAGGGTAATGTATGTCACCTTTTCTATTTCCTCGACCCATGATGAGTCTTGTTTGACATGTGATTTGACTACATCGCGCAAGTCGATAAAGTCATTGGTTGTGCCGAATTCGGAAAGGCTGATGTCCCTCATTGATCAATTGATATTGGTTCAACTCTTCTCGCACTTGGCCCATTTATCTTGGATTTCCCATTGAGGTTCTTGAGCCATTTTAACCCAACATTCAGTTGATTTCCTCATGCGGTTGATGCTACTTTCCCTTATCACCCGGATGCGGTACTCTTCGGTGTCTTGGCCCTTTTGCACTGCGCTGATATAGTCGATCCTTTCCATGGCTTGTTGTGTTTCCTCGTACCACCTCTCCATATCCTTGCACGTTGCCAATTCCATTATGGTGTCTTTCTCTCCATCTATAAAATTGTTGTATGCCTCCAGGAATTCTCTCCTTAGGAACACCGCAACCTGTGTGGTGTCCTGGTAATTTTTCACCAAGTGGTGCAAATGTTCCAATTCCTTCAGAGTGGTGGCCAAATCCTCATCATTTCTTTTAGATATGTCTAGGGTGGAATTTGTGATTTCCATCCCTGCGCCAATAAGTTCATATGTTTAGGAATGCTCTATATTTATCAAATTTTCCTCCGTGGTGATGAGGATGGAGTGATCCAGAGTGATCCTCCTCTTCTTGGTGGTTCTTTGCACAATAGTTTTTCTTTTTTGGTCATAAGCGATGGCATGTATGTTGGCTACATTGTCCATGGGTTAGTGGATTTGTTGATCTCCCCAGGCGAGCATATTTCCCACGCTCCCTATGGTTTATATTTGTTCAAGACTGGGTTCTTGAAATTCCTCCATGTGTTTGGAGGGTCTGACTTTTGTTTGTTTCTCATCAGGAAGTTTTTTATCGATTGAAATTGAGACATCAGGGGTAGGTTCGGTACTTACTTGCTCATCCATCGTTGAGATGTCGATTTCCTATTGTAGAGATTCTTCCTTTTATTCACTAGACCCTGACTTGTCCTTCGGACTATCCGCTTGGGTCTCCGTTGCATCGCGTAGCTTAGTGTCTAAGACACTTTCAACCTCTTGTTCATTCTATGGAAGGAAAATTTGAGGATCGAGATCTGGGGAAGATGCCTTCTCTGGCTCCTTTTCCTCTATGATTTGTAAAGTGGCCACCAGGGATACCTCCAGGCTCTCTTCATCATCATAGATGTTTATTAATTTGTAGAGGGGGTCTAGTGCACTTGTTCTCCCTAATATTTTGATTGTCTCCGACTGAAATGAAACACCCACTAGGGATATGGCCTGTGGCATTATGATTTCAAGGTTGTCGATCCCAACGATTTCATCAATGTCTATTAGTTTTGGGCTGCTTGGGACCATCTGGATTTCATATGGGTTATCAACAGGGGATCCTATCATTCCTAAGTGGTCTAGTTCATATTGCAGTTGATTAATTATTCATTGCGCCTATTATATAATGAGAAACCCCCTTTCCCGCACATCATGTGTCATAGGGAAACCTCTTTCTTGCATCGAAGCTACCAAAGCAAACTCTGCTACTTCTGCTACTATCATTTCTTCCCTAGATCTGAGGGCCTCTTAAGCTGATTGTTATATGGTTGTCATTTTTTCATCCATGCTCATGGATTTGAACCTGGTCATTTTGGGGTTGGCCATCCTTACCACCACTTCGTCCCAGTCCTGGGCATTTTCTGTGAACAATTCATCTTCAAATTTGTCGTGGGCGTATGGTCATCAGGACGACACTTGCGAGGCATGTTTCAAGACCAGACCCTTTGGATCGTTCTTGCAGAAACGACCAATATGGAATCTAAACTCTAATTGGCTCAGCCCTTATTATTCGGCTTGAGTGGTGTCCTTCAACATGAAGAAGCCTACATTGAAACCATAAGGCTTGAACACCCTTTTCTTGTCCTTGACCAGAGTGACATTATAGCCTTGCAGGATGGTTTGGTAGCATATCTCTCCCACTACAAGTCAGTCAGGTACATGCACTAGTAGAACATGTGGTGCTTTTGTGGCCCCAAACACTTTGATGTATGTGTCTTTCTTATCCAAGTACCATTGCCCTACCTTTGATATCATCTTTTTGGCTGCAACCGATAGTCTCAGACATTCTTTCTTGAAAGGAATGAAATAAATACATGCAATGAATTCATCACAAATGAGGGAGTAGTATTTATTGTACCTATTCTCCGATAGGATAATGAAATATATGTGGATCGGGAGCTCTATGACGTGCCAGCTTAGGTTCATGCCTACGAAAAATTTTCTGGCACACATGCCATCAAGTAAATATGATGCCATGTAGAAGGCTGGTGTCTCTCCTTCCTTCGACATTTGGGCATGTTGTAGGCAAATGTTCAGTTTCTTAGAAATGATGTCTTCCCAATTGAAACCACTTCCAGAAATGGCCATTGTGTATGCTAGAGGCATCCATGCCTTTGAAAATCTGGAGCAGTCCTTCTCTCCATATAATTGACAGATGAGATCCATCAAGTAGATGTATGGATCCCTTAAGTTGGCTGTTTGGTACCAACTGATGCTCCGGTTGGTGTATTTCTTATCTTCTCTCCACCATGAGGCCATCACCCGTTGGTGTTGTGGCTCTCCTAAAAATTCACAACAAAATCGGTACTCAGTCGTTCCTCGAGGTCTCAAAGTTTGTAATATTTCTAGACCTCCACCGGAAGGAATCACCCACACAACCACCATTGTCATCATTGATTAAACACTTCTTTGTGTCTGTCTGGTCAATGAGACATTTCAGGAGTTATATGTAGGGGAACACTGGAGTTATTTTTTCTACCATGTGAAGGTACGATCGTCAAATATTTGGAAAAACATCGTCGTTGAGCTTTCTCACATCTGGGTCACTGTGCGAGATATGTTCCGGGAATTCCTCCCTGCTGATATTTTTGATGAGTTCTCCACATTGTGGGAGTGCTGCCTTGGTCCTTGTGCTTGCCTCTGTGTCTCCAAAGGCTAGAGGTTGAGTGGAAATATTCTTTGTAGATGTATTAATGACTTTTTTTGGCCTTAGAGTATATTCTAATTGTTTTGCGGTGCTTGGAGAAGAGCCTTCTCCTACCTCTGGTTCTTTTAGCTTGGGTGGCCTTGGTGATCGTCCATAGGTAGCCTTTATTGGTGACATTGTTCCTACAATTGAAATAAACCTTCAAATACTGTGTAAAGAACAGAACCGGATAGAAAATGTATGAAATGAAACTGCGTAAAATACATATAATTGGATACATACTTGTAAATCTTGCTAAACCTGGTTATTTGATACTCACAGGATCTCTGCAACTTTCAAATTACTCATCTTGCTTCTTTGGATGCTCTGAATCTTTTTGCACGCAACATGATTTCATTTACAATGGTTCAAGAGAATTTAAACTAGAGAAGAACTTACTGTGTCACATAAACCATTCAATTCGGGTGATGAGTGAAATTTAAACAAATCTGTCACCGAATCTCTGAAACTTAAATTCATCATGGGTTGACGGCGGAGGCGCAAAGGGTGATGTGGTATATTGGGTATTTTAAATGGTTTTTTCGATTGATGCATGTGGTAGAAACTAATGCAATATTCTATATTGATTAGCCCCTTAAATTCTCACAAATACGGTCGTACCTAACACTAAAACGTCCCATCGTGTTTCTCTCTTAGTTGGTGGATCAAGGATCAACGATGTGCTATGGACGTTTTTGTTGATATCCTTCTGCAAAAAAACCTTCAATGATGATTGATTTCATGTACAAATGCTATCGTAACAAAGCTGAATCAAAGGTGTGACTCAGGCTTGGGGAACCAGGAATGACTCAAGGTAAAACTAGACTATACATTTCTCCAATCTAGAAAGGACACGTGGCATTTAAGAACGATGACCTAATTCACATGTATTAATCAGAGTTGAGAATTTCTAGAAAAAAACTCGGGTTCACCGATGCATAAAAGGTATCAGGGGTCGACGATTGATGATAAACCCATGATGTGATTTTCTTTGGATTAGTTTCCTCGAAAAAGTCCCGTTGTCAAATCGCTTCGGGGATCGATGATCAGGAAAAATATTTGGCATGGTCATAATGTTCATTGCGATTATTTTAGGTCTTCCCTGATTCCAATAAGCATGTCGGCTATCGACTATTGTCAATATCGTTTCTCTCCTCATTAACGTCTATTCCCCTTGTATTTTACCAATGCCAAAGATAAATCGGCTCTCGACAATATCCTTATGCAACACTTTGGTGCAAACAAAACTTACTTCTGTCGATGCCGAATCTTCAGTGCATCAGGTGAAGTGTTTTGGATTTTGATTCTTTATTTAAGTGTTAAGAATTTTTAATTCATGGGGTTTCATAAATTTAAACAAACCTAAAAAGCTAATGAGATTCAAGAGAACAAGCAAAGACAAAACATTTCTCAGAAGAAAATCGAATCAGATAGTGCAAAGATCAAGTGGTACCCAAAAAGGTGAAAATTTGACATGGAATTTTTAGGGTGTGTTGAGTGCTCAACACAGTCCAATGAATTCCTAAGGTAGTTACTGTCTGGGAGATCTCAACAATGCAGCTGAAGAAGTGTTATAGGAAGGGCTGCCAAATATTTGCAGCCCATTGGGAGGAAGCACCTAAGGATAAGGTGCCAAATCTTGAGGATCATGCAGTCCTAAAATAATTCGAGGATGTGTTTAAGGAGATACCAAGACTACACCCAAAGAGAGATATTTATTTGTCTATAAACTTAATGCCGAGAGAAACTCCAGTATCAAAGACTCCTTACAAAATGAGTACATCAGAGCTCAAGGAACTACAAATACAACTTGAAGAACTTTTGAAGAACAGGTATATATGCCCAAGTGTGTCACCTTGGGGCACCCCAGTTTTATTCGTGAAGAATAAATATGGGAAATTGAGATTGTGCATCGACTTCAGATAATTGAATAAAGTGACTATAAAGGACAAGTATCATTTTCCAAGGATTGATGATCACTTTGATCAGTTAAAGGATGTAATGATATTTTCTAAGATCAATCTCAAGTTGAGATACCATAAAGTAAAGATCAGATATGAAGACATTATAAATATATCCTTCAGGCCAAGGTACAATCATTACGAGTTCATAGTGGTGCCATTTTGGTTATCAAATGCGCCAACTGTTTTTATGTGCTTAATGAATGGTGTTTTTCGAGGACATTTAGAAAAGTTTGTCATTGTCTTTTTGGATGACATCCTTGTATATTCCAAGTCAGAAGAAGAACATAAGAATCACTTGAGGATGGTCTTATAAGTCTTAAGAGAGCACCAATTGTATGCCAAATTGAGCAAGTGCTCATTTTATCAAAACCAAATTCACTATTTGGGGCATATCATATCTTAAGAAGTGATAATAGTGGAGCCCAAAAATATTGAAGCTATTAAAGGGTGGAAAACACCTAAGAATGTGATCAATTTCAGATCCTTCATGGGTCTAGGTGGCTACTACATAAGATTCATTGTAGGGTTTTCAAATATTTCTCACCCAATCACTCCCTTGCAAAGGAAGGGGGTGAGGTTTCAATGGAAAACATAATGTGAAAAGATCTTCCAGTGATTGAAGAAGTTGTTAACCAATGCTCCAATTCTTAGGACTGTTTATCCAAATGAAGATTTTGTGGTTTTCACCGATACATGCAAAGAAGTACTTGGTGGAGTCTTCAGTCGGAATGGGTTTGTGATATGTTTTGAATCCATAAAATTGAAAGAACATGAAAGGCTCTATGCCACTCATGATTTGGATTTGGCAGCCATAGTGCATGCCTTGAAGAAGTGCAGGAACTATCTCATGGGAAAGAGGTTTTATCTAAGGACAAACCATAATGGTCTAAAATATTTATTTGATCAGACAACTTTAAATGCCAGGCTGAGGAGATTGTTGGAATTCCTCCATGAGTATGACTTTGATATCAAGCACATCAAAGGAAAAGAAAACAAAGTGGTTGATGCACTCAATAGGAGAGTGCATGAACTGGATGCTAAAATAATTAGCATGTACCAAAATGATCTTAAAGGAAGAATTTATGAGGATGAAAAAGTATATTTGCAGTACATAGATTTGGTAACAAAATTATAGTAAGGTAAAATGCAACAGAAAGTTGAAGATTATGAATTGGGAAATGATGGAATTCTCTTGTACAGGAACATAATTATGTACCCAATTCTCATTAATTGAGAAGTATGATTTTGAATGAGATTCATAGTGTATCTTATGATTGACACATAGGATATCAGAAAATAGTTGCAGCAATCAAGAGCCAATCCTATTGGCCAGACATGAAGAAGGAGATTGTTAAGTACATTACTAAATCTCCCAACTGGTTTTCTAGATAGTGGGTTTCTACACCCAAGTGGGTTTCTACAACCAAGTGGGTTTCTACACCCAAATGGGTTTCTACATAGACAACCAAATGAGTTTCTACAACCATCGCCCATTCCTTAGTGAAAGTGGGAAGTTTTGAAAATGGATTTCATCACCGAATTTCCCAGAACAAGAAAGCAACATGATTATATCATGGTGGTGGTGGACAAGCTTACCAAAGGTCCCCATTTCATTCCTATGAAGGTTACTCACAAGGAAACCACTTTTGTTGATATTTGTATGAGGGGAGTAGCACACTTGCATGTCATACCCAAGACAATTGTTTGTGACAGAGACCCAAAGTTTACCTCAAAGTTCTAGAGGGGATTATTCAAAGGGTTCAGAACAAATTTGAACTTCAGTACAACTTATCATCACGAGTTTGATGGGAAAAAAAAGAGTGAACCAAGTGATAGAGGATATGCTAAGGATGTACGTGACATACAAACCATCTAAATGGGAAGATTTGTTACACTTGGTAGAATTTGCCTACAACAATGGGTACTAAGCATCACTGAAGATGAGCCCATTTGAGGCACTTTGTGGCAAAAAGTGCAACATAACAATAAGCTGGGACAACCCAACTGATAGAGAAGTGGTTGGGACAAAGTTTATCAGGGAAATGGAAGAGCAAATGTTAAAGATTAAATAGATTTTAAAGGTTGCCTAAGACAGAAAGAAAAGCTATGCTAGCAAGGGAAGAACTCACAGGGAATTTAAAGTGGGAGATCATGTATTCTTGAAGGTGAAGGCCAACAAAATCTCCCTGAAGTTGGGAAACTGTTCCAAGTTGGCAGCCATATATTGTGTGCCATTTGAAATCCTATTGAGGATTGGAACAATAGCTTACATTCTTTCATTACCTGTATCTATGAATATTCATAATTTATTCCATGTATCATTGCTCAAGAAATATATACGTGATGCTAATAATGTTATTGATTGGAATGTGATTCAGGTGGAGCAAGGAATTACTTTTCAAGTGCATCTAGTACGCATTCTGGACTGGAAAATGAAACAACTTCATAATCAAGCCATAGGGATTTTAAGGGTCTAATGGACCTGGTATGGTCTTGTGGACACAACTTGGGAGCATGAAGATTCTATGTGGGCGAAATACCCACATATTTTTGAAGATTTTGGAAATCTTTTTGATATTATGTAAGTAAGATGCACTAAGGACATTGCATAAATAAGGGGAGGGGATTGTAATACCCTAAGGACGAGCCCCTGTTGAATTGTAATTATGTTTAATGATGTTTATAGGCTGGTGAGCCAAGTGTTTATAAGCTTCCTTGGGCATGATTTTATCATCCCATAAAGAATTATGAAGTGAATTGTGCCAATTCCTCTGGTTGTCTATAATTGTTTTCTTTAATATTCTCACTAGGTTATTATTAGTTAATTATGCCACTTCATTTCCTTGTGGATAATAGTTTGCAGAGTATCTAATTATGATTCCTCTGTCTAGGGAAAACTCTGTTAATAAGGTAGAAGAAAAATAAGATTCATTATAAAAAAAAGGACAGAAGGGATGCCAAACCTTGTGATCAGTTGTTGTTCTATGAATTGGATCACCACCTTCTCATTTACACGAGTCAGAATTATGGCCTCTGTCAATTTCGTGAAATAATCAGTGGCAATGAGTATGTACATATGTTGTTTTGAGGAACTTGGTGTAATTTCTCCTATGATATCTAACCCCCATTTCTCAAATGGCCTAGAAACAACCACCAGTTGTAGTGGGACCGCTGCTCTCTTCTCCCTCCCCGCACTTACTTGAAAAGTCTTACATTTTCTAGCATATGTGTGAGTGTCTAATTATTTTATGAGTGGTGGTGTTTCCTACGAAATTTCCACCGACAGGACCACCGTGGAGCTCCTTCAGAACTTTGTCCGCATCTTCATGTTCAAGACATCTTAAAAGTACCCCACCATAATTAACACAGAAGAGCACTGAAATTATGAGGTGATATTGTGTGGATTTTAACATGAGAGATCTCCTTTCCCTAGGGTTTAGGTTCTCTGGGAAAGTCCCATGATGCAGGAGATAAGTCAGTTTCTCATACCAAGACTCTTTCCCTCGGGAGACATATGAAGCTTCACCACACTATAATGCCAATTCATTTTCCCATCTGGGGTCTTCATTTACTTGGTCCTGGGCTTCAACTATCAGTTTCCATAACCCTTGTCCTTTAACTAGTTTAGTAGGTTTTATATCTAGATCAAATTATTGGACGACTTCCATCCAGTTTCCCCTTATTTCGCCAATCTCTTGTTGAGTGAATAAGGATTAGACCCTAGGGCGAGGCACCATGAGTTTGGTATGATTACTTAGGATGTAAGATATGAAGTGTTTCACCACTTTGTAAACCGCATAAGCCTTCTTGTCGATGGAAGGGTAATTTAGTTTGTCTCCTTGGAGGTTAATGCTCATGAATGACACCAAGGCCTCATTATTTCCATCATCCTTCTGATTTAATACTGTAGCTAACAATTGGTCGGAGGCGAAAGTATAGAGGAATAAATCTTTGTTGAAATCAGGAATTTTTAACATTGGGGATTGAGATATTTCTGTCTCAATATAATTGAACGCACTCTTTTTTTCATCATCCCACTTAAATTCATCGTCTTTACGGATCATTTTTTGTAAGGGCTTGATAGTTTCAGCGAAATCGGGTGTGAATTTCCTCACAAAGTTGACCTTTCCAAAAAACGATTGCATCACCTTATTGTTGTGGGGTAGTGGAAGCTGAGCTATAGAATTAACTCCTTCTAGGTCTATGCGAATTCCTTGGGATATAATACAAACTAACAACTTCCCTTCTTCGACACCAAAAATAGTTTTCTTAGGGTTTAAGGATATACCGTATTTTCTACAGCATTCAAAAATCTGGGTTAAATGTTGGATGTGATCTTCTTCCTATACTGTCTGAAAAGTTTGAGATAGGCCTTCCTTTCCTATTTAGATATTGTTTTCCCAAGATTTATATTCTTGGGGTTTTCCAGAGTTTCGAGATTTATAGTTTCATGCATGGGGAAGGAACTACTGATCTTCGTGTTTTTTCGCCCCTTAAATCTTTCTCTTATATCAAAAAGGTTTTCTAAATTATCTATTACCTTTGGTATCATGTGACACATCGATTTTCTAGTTGGTTGATCTGTCTGAGGATCATTTTATGTTGATTGTTCCTGGAATACTTCATCGTCAATAACCAAGTCTTTGAAGTTATCTTGGTTAGTCAAAAAATTTATGATTTGTTCATCTCCTTCAAAGACCTTCCAATTAGAAATATTGTTCGGCACTAATGGTTTGTAGAGAAATTCCATGTTTATCACTTTTGAGAGGAACTATGTTTAATTTTTTGCAAATAGACAGTGGCATAACATTATAAGATGCTCTTGAGTCAACCAAACAATTATGGAGGTTTTTGTTAAAGACTTCAAACGTTAAAAGGAACTGTGGGAAAAAAGGTTTTCCCTTCTTATCTTCAGAGTAGGCATTCACACTTGGTTTATTCCCTAGATCTGTGGGAGTTAGATTTCTTCCTTGACCAATGCTTGTTGTAGGACTTTCTACTGATTTCAAATCTTGTAACAAAAAATCTTTTTGCTGAGGGATTCTACATACATCCATCACTGATATATTTTCCTTTAACTTCTTCAAATATTTTACTATGTTGTAATCAAGCTTGGGAAATTCTCATGTATGGATGTTTATAGGGTTTCTGTAATGACCCTTAATTATTAAGATGATTAATTTAATAAATAATCCTAAAAATTAGCTAAACTATAATTAGTTATTAAATAACCTTAACTAATTATTTGTTATTAATTAGTTACTCTTGACTATGCTTAATTTAAGTATAATTAACTCTTTAATCAATATGGTTAATGATTAATTTGATTATTAATTAATTAACTAATTAATAAAGTATTAATTAAGGGGTGGATAGTAAAATTTAATGTTTAAATTGGGTTACGTATCCCACAAGGGATAACATATCCAATACATTAGGATAAGTAATGAATGAATGGATAAGGGTATTAATGGCGGGGGGATAAGGTGTAATAAAGAGTTAGGTGGGAGTTAATGTAGGGGGGTGGTGAAGGAGGAATAAGGGGGAGAGAAAGGAGTGGAGAGGGATTATTCATTTTACGAGGGGGAAGAAAGGATTTTGGGGAGAGCTGGGAGTATGGGACAGAGTGGAATTTACAGTGGAATTTACAGTGCACCGGGGGGCTGCGGAGGTTTTGGGCTCGGAGGGCTAGGAAATCCATTGATGTCCTAGGGCTAGGCGCTACTAGTCGGCAGGGAGGTTGGTTTTGGGGTGGTGTCCTAAGGAGCAAGCTAAAGGAGCAAACTAAGGAAGCAAGTAAGCAAGCGAAGCAAACTAAGGAAGCAAGCAAGCTGTGGATAGCATCAGAGTTGAGGTATTTAAATTCAAATTTATGGATTGTTTACTTAGATTTATTGCTTATTGCCAAATTTTACTTGTGTAAGTGTTAGCGTAAGTGTTGAGATAATTTGAAAATTATGAAAATTTTACTTCTTTGTAAAGCTTATAGAAATTACAGAAATTACAGTAATATGGTAGAAATTTAAACGTTAATTCAAATCTGGTCTTTACATCTGGTATCAGAGCCCTGGTTCAAATCTGGAACCGAGGGCCTAAATAAGGGGTAGTTTTAATTCTTTTGAGAAACTCCAGCCATGCTTAGCTTAACCTGCACATAAAACACATAAAACATAGAACATTAATAAAAATAAAAATAAAATAAAGAATTTCAAACTATTACAAACTGGAATTACAAACAATTGCAAAAAATTTATTTCCATGCTTATAAAAAATAAAATTGCGAATAGTTTACATAGTTATACACATAATTACAAACAGTTTATAGTCAAAACTATGCAAAAGTATCCACAAAATTTTAATAGTGTTGTATATACATCTTTTATATACCTTTCATATCCCAAAAATAGTAAAGGCGGAAATAAGAGAACCCTACTGTATCGACTTACTCATGTATCAGGTGATAGCGAGTCGCCTGGCCCTTACCTTCCTGTTGGTATTATCAACCCCGTATTTTAAGCATTCTCCGCAGACAGGGGTACAGAAATGGTTAAGCAACGTAGTTATATAGTGTTCCTTCCTCAAAAGGTTTGCATCTCAATGAATTTGATCCCTCACAGCATTGGATTGAGCTGGAGTTACAATGGATCTACACTGGTGCGTAAGCACCAGGCCTGTTGACAGTGAAAGCTATTATGGATTTGTCCTAAAGAATGTCCAGATTTATAAGTATTACCAAGTCTATCTCCCGGGTTATGACATGAAACGTTAAACCCTCTGCACAATAGTATTACCAAAAAATGACTGGGACCACTGGTCCCGATCGAATCCATGGAGGGAGAAGAAATGCATCTATAAGATAGAAAAATTAATTCTTCTTTAGAATTAGACTTTCAGCTTATCTGCGTAATCCTGACTTGCAACTTATCAAATGACAGGGTAAAACGTATGTTCCCATCTTCACAAATTGACACTTGAAACAGCCTTTCAGACAAAATTCAACACCACCCTAACCTAATAAGTTAAACCAATCCTGACTTGCAAGTTAAACCAATGTTTACAGACTTGGCCCATCTAGAGTTTCACTCCACGTTAATTCTAAAACACCATTCAATTCCATCCTGGAGTTTCCGAGGTTGGAAGACACCGTCAGAAAATGTATTTATTTCCAAAATCAATTCAATTTCGCAAAAAAAAAAAAAA
>CBVK0100365895.1:0-10540 GCA_900067695.1 Picea abies
GATCAAAATGTAATGGTACTTTTGAGAGCGTTTTCATCTCTCTATTTGAATTATTGCTTTCTTCAGTCTTTTGGCCAATGTCTTAACCTCCATATTCTTCATAAATCGCCCGTTGATTGATTTTTCCCAACATCCTTTGACTTTCTCCTCTTGACCTACAATAGAAACAAATTGATAAACCCCTAATCTATGCTTTGTAGATTTTGAAATAATAAACATATACATTCGTTTTATTATTTCTAAATCTCATATTATCAAAGACATGCGGTGTGTGCATACAAGTGAACTAAATGTTGTAGTTCTAAACCCGAGTCTATATATCATAGCACATATGCTTAAGTTCAAAAATCTATTCTATGAATCAAGCCTATTGAATAAACCATTTAACATTTTACATATACCCAAAAACCAAATCTATTGCAGTATTTTAAGTTTAAGAGTTAATCCACGAATTAAATTATATGCCTAATTCTTATGCTAGCCACGTCGAAAACACAGGTCAAGTCAAGCTACAGGTCAAAATTACAAGTTAAGGCATGTGCCTAGAGCCACAAATCAAGCCACGAGTTAAGCTAAACTTCAAAGGCCACGCAGATGTCTAATGGTGAACGTAGTTTGGCTAATAAAACGTTTTGACAGGTATAAGACATCTGGCCACTAATCGAGCCATGAATCAAGTCATGAATCATTCCATGATTCAAGCCATAGGCTTAAGCCACAAATCCAAGCGCAAATGCTAAGCATGTGATAAGGCTCAGAGAATCTTCATTTCTTTCTTCACAAGGCTATAATGGAGGGTATTTTGGTTTTCCTGGGCAAATATGGCATGGTATGCCTTCCGGTTTACCTAGTGAATGCAATTATTTATCATTCCAAGAATCAGACCAAGGGTTTTATGAAATGGTTATTGAGGTGAAAGGTCATGAGCACAGTTCCTGGCCATGACAACTTTGCAGAAAATAAATCTACGAACAACAACAATGATCAAATTGGTCTGAGCTCCTTTGCTGCTGGAAACAAATTGTTGCAGATTTCAAAGAGTTTGGGGTATATGTTGATCACTGGGTTGTTGAAAGAAATGATGAGGAAGCGCTGATTGAAGCAAGTGCTAAATTTCCTGGAAAGAAGTTTCACATTGAACGAGATCCAGATGTACTAAACACATGGTTCTCTTCTGATTTTTAGTAATGTGTTGACCCGAAGATACCATTGATATGAAGACCTTTTATCCAACATCGCTGCTTGAAACAGAACATGATATTCTTTTCTTCTGGGTTGCTCGCATGGTAATGCTAGGAATGAAGCTTACTGGAGAAATTCCATTTAAGCAGGTTTATTTGCATCCAATGGTACGCAATGCACATGGTCTTAAAATGTCCAAGTCATTAGGCAATGTGATTGATCCTTTGAAAGTTATAAATGGTATATCATTGGAGGGTCTGCATAAAAGGCCGGAGCAGGGTAATTTAGATAGTAGTAAACTTGATATTGCAAAATTAGGACAATTAAAAGACTTCCCAAATGGCATAGTAGAGTGTGGGACATATGCCCTTTGTTTTTTCTCTTCTTGCTTGAAGCTGGAAATAAGAGATAGATTTAAATAAATTCAGTTCTGCAGTTTTTGAAGACCTGCACTTTCGGCAGCTTAGCTGGGTCCCTAAAGGCATTGTTAGCTGCCCAAATCTCCACTTTCGGTAGCTAATTCCACTCTGTATTATGCCATTAAGGTTATAAATGAACAATAAAATTTAAAGGGATGTAGATTATCCTTTCTTTCAAATTTATAAGGTAGATACAAAGAAAAAGATGATAAGGAGCTTTTCTATTTTTAGCCAAAGTATTGCCTAGCTGTCAAAGGAAAATATCGAGTGTCTTGTCATTCCTCTGAAGACTACAGAAGATATCAAAGATGATTCCAGAAGTCCTTTTTCTTCTCAAAGATATTCATGTGGCACTTGAAGACTTAATTTTAAATAGGATCTAATCCCTTAGACATAAGATCTAAGTTCTACGCTTTTGTATTTGATTTTACTTAGAGATTTATTTAGATTTGAGATCCATTTCTTTAGTATCTGTAAGTATATGTAAATCTTATTTAAAGCCCGAAAACGCTATGATGTAAGAGAGGGGAACACAGTCCGAGGACTATGATTCAACTTTGAAGACTTGTAGCCATATTTCATTGAAGACATTGATGGATTCATCTTGACACAGAAGCTTCTTTCACTGTGTTTGTTCAGTTTTTTCATCTTCCATTTTTTCTATGTTTATGAGTAACTTGTATGCAGTTTTTTTATGTATATTTGATGACAGATGACTGTCATCTCATCTCTTCGTCGATATCTTAAGATTGTATGCATTAATTTTTCTAATGACAAATGACTGTCACCTCATCTCTTCGTTGATAAACTTAGCTTATGAACATTTTCTGCGTATTGTAATTAGTCACTCACATGTATAGTTTTGTGTATGTGATTCTACTGATATGATAAGCATTCTTCTTACTTTTACACTTTGATTTAAACCTTCTGAACCATATAGTTGAAATCCTTTTGTCTTCCAGTGGATTCATGTGTTTTTTGAATGAATGAGAGCATATTAAGTCATCTGACTTGATCATATTCCCCACACATTATTGAATATTTAAGTGACCATGCTCATTCCCTTTACAGTACTCCTGGAGAGATAACAGGTCCTATAAACCAATTCCGTCTTAGTGAACCTTAATCATCATTATCATCATTATCATCAACAACATCATTTAACACATCAATCCACACCTATAAATATATACACATATTAATATCATTGTTAATAATTTATATTTAAATAAATTTAATGTAAAATGAATCATTTATTTTAACCAAACATTATTATCCTCTTCACAACCTCCGACTTGTTTTCTCACACTACATGTTTTCATTATCGTGGAATTGTTTTCTTTGATAAATTATTCTATGCTAATATATAACTCATTAGGTATAGTTGAGATATGGTAGTAATGGTATATGGTATAGTTGAGGTAGGGTAGTAATCGTACGTGTTTCTAGTAGGTGTCTTATTAGTCCCTGTCGAAGGCGTAGAGGGACTATAGCGATCGATAAATCGTTAACTTCATATTAATATGTCATTTGACTATAAATTTTCACATCATTTGTTGTTCGAACTATAGAAGTAAAAACATTATATTTTATATAGTAAAAAAAACCTTGTATGTCATTGTTTAATTGGAGAATATATTGGAGGTCTTATTGCTAGCTTCATTGTTCCCAATGTTGTAAATCTTTAGATATCCAAATTTTTAAGCTTAGACGCTCTTTTTTAATTTTTATTACATTTTCACTGAAATGTTTACATACCAAAAGTTCTGAGCATCGACGTTGTTTTTTAATGTTTTTATTATTTCTATTTGTATTGAAATGTTTACATACTGAAAGTTTAGAGTATTGACACTCTTTTTGAGGTACTTGAATAGGCCTGACAACTTAAATGTTTACATAGCATGGGGCCCTTAAACATGCCTGGTAGCTTAAACGTTTGCATAGCGCGAGGCCCTTGAACAGCTCTGACAACCTTAAATGTTTACCTAAATAGGTTTCTCACAATACATTTTTCCTCGAATTTTTCCATACAATGTTGAAGTGAATTTGGACAATATTGTTGTCCACCGCCAGTTGCATAGCCATCGTATGTTTCATACTTCTTCTATGCTTGGAATGCAATTTAGTCATCAATGAAGATACATATATTGTTTATTGGTTCGGTGGCTGCTTCTTGTTTGTTGGTTCGTCGATTGTTGCTTGTTGTTGTTTGGTTCAACCTTGCAAGGTTGAGGAACTGCACCTGTGGTTGGACCTATTGGTGTTTGTTGCTTGCTTTTGTTTGCTTCAACTTTGCAGGGTTGGGGTCCTGCACCCGCAGTTGGAGCTGTTTTTTTTACTTTGCGGGGTTCAAGTCCTGCACCCACAATTCGACCTATGCTTCTGTCATTCATCGTTGTCGAGTAAGTTTCAATGCCATAATTTCATTTGTATTCATTCTTTGTTGTTTAATGTTTGTAGTTTGAAAGTGAGAATGTTTAATTATTTCCACTCCTATGGTCGTCGTATGTTTCGGATTTCTTCTATGCTTGGGATGCAATTTGATCATCATTGAAGATACATATGTTGTTTACAGGTTCAATGGTTGTTGCTTGTTCGCTGGTTCGTTGGTTCATTGGTTGTTGTTTGTTGTTGTTTGGTTCAAGTTTGTGAGTCTGAGGTCCTGCTGCTGTAGTTGGACATGTTGGTGCTTGCTCCCTGGTTTGTTGCTTGTTGTTTGCTTTTGTTTGCTTCGGCGTTGCAAGGTTGGGGTCCTGCGCCAGCAGTTGTAGCTATTTTTTTTCACTTTGCGGTGTTCAAGTCCTGCATCCACAAGTGGACCTGCGGTTCTGTCGTTCATCATTAACGAGTAAGTTTCAATAGTATACTTTCATTCGTGTTCGTTGTTTACTATTCGTTGTTTGCATTTTGCAAGTAAGAATGTTTAAGTATTTATTCATCGTTCTTGTCCTGTAGACTTTCCATAGAGGTTGGCATATATTTTTCTCCCACTCTTCAATTTTCCTCAAATTTTTTCCCAAGACTCTGCACCATGTCCATGCCAGTGTCGTGTGCACAACTTCGATTGTCATTTTTTCTAGCATTGCAAATTTTAGTCCTTTGTCATGTGTGACGAAGTCAAAATCTAGCGCCTATCCAGTACGGGAATCGAACCTGTGTCTTTCGAATGAAAAATACGATGTCAATCTTGTTGCCTTTGCAGCATGTTCTTGTAGAATAAAACTGCATGTAGGTGTAAAATGTCTAGGTATGGTACAACCGTGCCTAGGCTGTAACAAAATTGCACAAAATTGGCATATCTTTCCATCATTCTCTTAAATTTTGCTCCAATTTTTCTCCTAACTCGGAACCATACCTACATGCCTTTGAAAAATGTTATTGTAGAAGAAAAATATACTGAGATGGTGCTAGCAAGAGTGGTGTTTCATGGATTGCAAATTGCAATATTCAATTTCTATGCCACTTCGCGTGCAACATTGCTAACATAATGAATGTGTTCTCAAATGCATCACACCATTTACATCTGGATGAAACCATTATCATTCTAGGATACTTCAATGTTGACATGCTACAAAATAGTGGTATAACAAATAATTGGACAACTACATGTGCAATTACAATGTTCACTTTATTTTGGTTAATATAAAACATGTGCAAAATGCACTTATTAACCATATATGGTGAAATGTGCCCATATCACAATACAACCTATTTATCCTATACACAGATTGGTCTGACCATGATACAATTTGTCTTGTACTTGAAATATGAAATATACATCAAAGATATTGAAAATCATCATCCTTCTTGTATATATCCAACCTTAGAAGAGGAAATCCTGCAGCCCTACATTGTAGATGTTGATTCATTATCCTCATCACAACCTATTCTTAAAGATGAGTCCTGCATTCCAATTCCTCTTGCATCTGATCACTCTTCTGATTTTGTAGAGATTGAAATTGATTCCAAACCTATCCAGAGCTCAACACCTTTTAGCATTAATGTTGGACCTTGTCATCAACCTATTAACTTTCATGATCAACCCACTGACTTTCAAATTAAGATTAGGATGAAGATGTTCAAGACTTTAAGGCTGCCCTATCTCCTTAATCCTTATCCTCTTGACCATTATGAATATCTTCCCCAGTTTTCTGGAGAGAATCAAGTTTCAGCTGAGAGACACTTGGAATCCTTTGAGGATTTTGTTGATCGTTTTCATATTGTTCATGAAGATGTCATCATTATATTGTTCTCTAAATCTTTAATAAGAGATGTTGTTGCATGGTTTAAGGGTCTGAAAGTTGATTATATTGGCTCTTGGATCGAGTTCTCTAATGATTTTGTGAAGTATTGGGGTGAGTACAAATCACTAGATTCATACCTTGCTGATTTTTATGCTTCGAAGAGAGAGCAGGGTGAATATTTCCATGTCTTCAATCGAAATTTTTACAGCAACTATCATGACATGCCTTTGGAGATCCGGCCTTCAGAGACAACTGCCATGATATATTATGTTATGGATATTCATTTAGAACTTTCCCTTCTTCTGCTAGAAAGGAAGTCTTCATCCTTAAGGCATTTGTTTGAAGATACTCAAAAGTTAGAGGAGAGCATTCATGCTTCCAGGATGATTAGAGAGTAGGTTTACGCTTAAAATATGCAAGCACATAAACAAATGAACTGTGAGTATGCTTCAAATTTTGAACAGGAAGATTATGAATGTAAAGCAGATTTGGAACAACAACGAGCATGTGAGTTTACTTCAGATTCAGGTCATAATTCTTCAATATTTGCTAAGTACTCTAGAGATAGGTATGAGTCTGAATTTTATGATCAATTTGCAAATCAGAATGAATCTATGATAACCGATGATTGCATAGGCAACTACATGTTCATAGCTGATCATAGTCCTTGTCATTTAAACACTGCTCTATCATCATCTTCTGAGCATTTTTCTGATGAGGAAATTGTAGTTTTTTATGATCTCAAGTTGATCTCAAGAGAACAAGAAGGTGATCAGTTTTCTAGTAGAGGAACAGTCATGGATCAGAAAGAGGATGCCATAGATGTGAAACTGTTTCCCGAAGACCAATATGTTTCTAATATTCTTTTCAAGGATCCGGTGGTAGCATTCATGGAGTTATACTTTTCAGAACGCTTGAAAGTTTCATATTTCTTTAGCTCGCCCATGTTTTCAGGTGAGTATGATTTTCGGAAAGAGTTCTTATCACTATTGTTACATTTCCAAATTCATCTGTTGATCAGTGAAAAAAATGAGATTTCTTTAGTATTAAAGTTTCTTGAATGGATATTATGGAATTCATCATTTACCTAGCCAAACTGCAGAGCTGGTTAGAGTAGAGTAAGGTAGGAAATAAACTCGCTACCCGAGCATTTCTTTCTTCCAGTTTGCAGCAGAAATAGTAGTTAGCTTGTGAGAATAAAGGCAGGTTTTGAATATGTACAGAGATTCGTTGCACAGGTCTTGAGAGTTTTCAGAGATTGGTTTCACAGGCCATATGACTCCATAGCCCAACAGATAAGGTGATTGGAACTACTAGGTTCTTGGAAGCCTCGCAGGGAGGTCTCCATCCCAGTTGGAGCCANNNTTGGAAGCCTCGCAGGGAGGTCTCCATCCCAGTTGGAGCCAGATGTTAGCAATCAAAATGTAATGGTACTTTTGAGAGCGTTTTCATCTCTCTATTTGACTTATTTATTTATTTAGTCTTTTGGCCAATATCTTAACCTCTAGATTCTTCATAAATCACCCATTGATTGCTTTTTCCCAACATCCTTTGACTTTCTCCTCTTGACCTGCAATAGGAACAAATTGATAAACCCCTAGTCTATGCTTTGTAGATTTTGAAATAATAAACATATACATTCATTTTATTATTTCTAAATCTCATATTATCAAAGACATGTGGTGTGCGCATACAAGTGAACTAAATGTTATAGTTCTAAACCTGATTCTATATATCATAGCGCATATGCTTAAGTTCAAAAATCTATTCTATGAATCAAGCCTATCGAATAAACCATTTAACATGTTACATATGCCCAAAAACCAAATCTATTGCAGTATTTTAAGTTTAAGAGTTAATCCACGAGTTAAATTATATGCCTAATTCTTATGCTAGCCACATCGACAACACAGGTCAAGTCAAGCTACAAGTCAAAATTACAAGTTAATTCATATGCCTGAAGCCACAAATCAAGCCATGAGTTACGTAAACTTCAAAGGCTACGCAGATGTCTAATGGTGAACGTAGTTTGGCTAATAAAACATTTTGACAGGTAGAAGACATCTTGCCACTAATCGATCCATGGTTCAAGTAATGAATCATTCCATGATTCAAGCCATAGGCTTAAGCCACAAAGCCAAGCGCAAATGCTAAGCATGTGATAAGGCTCAGAATCTTCGTTTCTTTCTTCACAAGGCTATAATGGAGGGTATTTTGGTTTGCCTGGGCAAATATGGCATGGTATGCCTTCCGATTTACCTGGTGAATGAAATGCTCTCTCATTCCAAGAATCAGACCAAGGGTTTTATGAAATGGTTATTGAGGTGAAAGGTCATGAGCACAATTTCTGGCCATGACAACTTTGCAGAAAATAAATCTACGAACAACAACAATGATCAAATTGGTTTGCGCTCCTTTTCTGCTAGAAACAAGTTGTTGCATATGTCAAAGAGTTTGGGGTATATGTTGATCATTGGGTTGTTGAAAGAAATGACGAGGAAGCGCTAATTGAAGCAAGTGCTAAATTTCATGGAAAGAAATTTCACATTGAACGAGATCTAGATGTACTAGACACATGGTTCGCTTATGATTTTCAGTAATGTGTTGACCCGAAGATACCCGAAGATACCATTGATATGAAGACCTTTTATCCAACATCACTACTTGAAATAGAACATGATATTCTTTTCTTCTGGGTTGATCGCATGGTAATGCTGGGAATGAAGCTTACTAGAGAAATTTCATTTAAGCAGGTTTATTTGCATCCAATGGTACATAATGCACATGGTCTTAAAATGTCTAAGTCATTGGGTAATGTGATTGATCCTTTGAAAGTTATAAATGGTATATCATTGGAGGGTCTGCATAAAAGTCTGGAGCAGGGTAATTTAGATAGTAGTAAACTTGATATTGCAAAATTAGGACAATTAAAAGACTTCCCAAATGGCATAGAAGAGTGTGGGACATATGCCCTTTGTTTTTTCTCTTATTTCTTGAAGCTGGAAATAAGAGACAGATTTAAATAAATTCAGTTCTGCAGTTTTTGAAGACCTGCACTCTCGACAATTTAGTTGGGTCCCTAAAGGCATTGTTAGTTGTCGAAAGCTCCGGCAGCTAATTCCACTCTGTATTATGCCATTAAGATGCCGAAAGCATAGACACAGGCAGAATGTTAGTATTTTTACCCAAATCATCTCAGCAAGGTTCTAAATGAACAATAAAATTTAAAGGGATGAAGATTATCCTTTCTTTCAAATTTATAAGGAAGATACAAAGGAAAAGAGGATAAGGAGATTTTCTATTTTTAGCCAAAGTATTTCCCAACAGTCAAAGGAAAATCTCGAGTGTCTTGTCATTCCCCTGAAGACTACAGAAGATATCAGAGATGATTCGAGAAGTCATTTTTCTTCTCAAAGATATTCATGTGGCACTTGAAGACTTAATTTTAAATAGGATCTAATCCCTTAAACATAGAATCTAAGTTCTAATCTTTTGTATTTGATTTTACTCGAGATTTATTTTGATTTGAGATCCATTTCTTTAGGATCTGTAACTATATGTAAATATTATTTAAAGTTCGAAAAGGCTATGATGTAAAACAGGGGGGAAAACAGTCCGAGGACTGTGGTTCAACTTTGGGAACTTGTAGCCATTTTTCATTTTAGACATTTATAGATTCATCTTGACACAGAAGTTTCTTTCACTGTGTGTTGTTCAATTTTCTATCTTACATCTTTTCTATGTTTATGAGTAACTTGTGTTGTTCAATTTTCTATCTTACATCTTTTCTATGTTTATGAGTAACTTGGATGCAGTGTTTTATGTATATCCGATGACAGATAATTGTCATCTTATCTCTTCATTGATATATTGAGCTTGTATACATTGGTCTCTCTAATGACAGATGACTGTCACCTCATCTCTTCGTTGATAGACTTAGCTTATGAAAATTTTATTCCTATTGTAATTAGTCATTCAAATGTACAATCTTGTGTATGTGATTCTACTGATATAATAAGCCATTCTTCTTACTTCCATACTTTGATTTAAACCTTCTGAGTAGCATAGTTTAAAGCCTTTCGTCTTCGAGTGAATTTATATGTTTTTTGAGTGATTGTGAGTATATCAAGTCATCCAACATGATCCTATTTCCCATACATTATTGATCTATTTAAGTTACCAGGCTCATTCCCTTTACAGCTAGGGAAAAACTCCTGGAGTGATAACACTTTGTCCATTCCTCCATTGATTCTCGAAGGAGACTACCTGACTACTAGATTGATTGGTAATCAAATTTCTAGGTAGAGGACAATTCAGGGTTTGCATTTCTTTAATTTGACATGGTACTGCCTGGAAAGTTCATTTCAACCAATAATAGCTTCCCTGTTGCACCATTCGTCTCATGACATCGTATGTTAGGGTCCTAACCCGCACATAGGTAGAACAATATATTTAGATGTAATAAAGGTCAATACTAATAAGGCCTTGCAATAAAATAGAATAAGTCGAATGTAAGAAGACCTAATAGAAGATTTTTCTTCTAGAAGGATCTTCCTCTAGATGATTCTTTTGATAGACATATTTAGTATAAATAGGACTCGAGGGTATGAGAACCCTAGCTTGGATATTATTGTAAGAGATATCTGCTTGACTGGAGGTTTCCCCCTTGAAGAGGCCCGTGAACATTGCTCTCAG
>CBVK0100365926.1:0-14287 GCA_900067695.1 Picea abies
AAAACATCAATGTGTTGATCTTTGATCTAGTTATGTGAGTGGTTACTGAAGGTGTTCGTCCTCTGTTGGAATACCTGTGTTGTCGAACATCTAAAGCCCATTCTTGTTTGTTTTTTTTTCCATGTCTTGTAAACTAGTATATTATGCTATGTTAAATATTTGAATGTTTTCTTCACCTACTCTTTCCTGTTTCTCCTCCATCATTCTATTAATGACAGTGAGTTATTATCAAGATTCAACAAGCATGATGGGTTTCTCAATGTGGTATTCCTTTTGGTTCCACTTTTTATTATGATGGTGGTGTTGGGAGCCTGAGGACGTCGAAATATCCATGATAGTGAGGAAGAAATAAAAGTAGACAACACATACCATGAAGACGAGAAAGAAATGGAAGCGGATGATGAATCTGAAAATGATAGTGATGATGCAAAAAAACCAAAAGAGATCTTAACACCCTTGTGGAAGTATGTGACAAGGCTTGGGGTAGGGAAAGGGGGTGGAACCACAAAATTTACATGCCACCACGTTAGTGACTGTAGATCATACAGTTATTTCCGCAAGGGTGTCTACTTGTGAAAAACGTCATTTAATGTATCATATGCTTTTTCTAGAGTTCACTTTATTAATTAATTAATAAAGTGAATGTTTTTTATTAAAATGACTTTTAATTAATAAAGTGCCTAAGTTGAGTCACTTAGTGATTTAATTAAAAGAGATCTATTTATCTCACGGTTAGATCTTGACCATTGAGATTAGGGATTTGGCTCAAGTCGAAGTTATAAAAGACAGAGAGGGCAAAGGACAAAGACACAAAGAGGACATTTATCCACAAGTCATGTGAGTAAGTGTGAAAATCAGAGTTCATCCGTTGGCTAGAACTTAGAAGAAAACAGCAGCAGAGATCAGCGATAGAGAGAGAGCAGCCTTGATTAACCAGCAGACAGGCCATACAGCAAGTTGAGGTCAGAAATCCGTACAACATGAGGTCTTACCAGATCTGTACAAGTCGTACGGATTTCGTACAGCACACAGAACAGTGCAGCAGGGCTGCACATGTGAAGCCGCCTCGATTTTTCTGCAGATCAGAAATCCAGAATAGTCCATACAGGGCGTACAGACCATATGATACAGCCATCAGGGTGAAAGAGGCAGATTTCCAAGATCTGGAAATCTCTCAAGTTTCGTTGTTTGTTGTTTTATTTTCTCAAAGCCATTTTCCCGAGTTCAGGAGCTCTTGTAAGTTCTGATGATATTTGAATGATGAACTGATCTAGAAGAGCAAAAAATAATTGTGCACTATGTGTGATTGCTTTTCTAGTTTCCATTGCATTAAATGTTAAATAATTCCAATAGTGTAATCTAGATCTGATCTAGTTTATCTAGGCACTAGTTTTAAGAAATTAACACTATAGAAGACTATTTGAGGTACACTTTCTAACACTTCCAAAAGCCTGAGCTATTTCACATTACTTAAAGGCCTCAATTTTATAAGTTAAACCTGAGGGTTTATCTAAGCTAGTATTAATAAAAAAACCTAATGCGTTCAATAATGGCACGAAATGACGCCAAGCCAAAGACAACAGTACAAGCACATTTTCTAGGTTTCAGACCCCTTTTCTTGATTGGGTAGCTTATAAAACTTCATAAAATATTTGCTTTAGAATCGGGCCACCTTTGCTACAAGCCATGACCAGGGATATCTAAATAGTCAAAGTCACCCAGTAGTTGCACCTGGCCTCATCTGCATAGAAGACTTTGCACCTGGTTGATCGGGCTATGGTTCAGCAGCAAGTTAGAATGCTTGCAGCGATCATGAACCTCATTCAAAACCCAGCAGGCTCGCTCAGCGTGCTATTATTGTCTTCATGTGGAAGATCTACAGCGAGATCCCTCATTTTTCCTAAGTTGTTGACTTTAATTAGATACTTAGCGTTCTCATAACTTGCTGATTGAAGTTTTACGATATTGTGACCTATTCAAACGTGGTACGGATGGATTTTTCTTTCATTATTCCGCGTGCTTGTGATCTTCTATCACAGCAGATAAGCTAAGCAGAGACTAACAGTAAACCCTAAACCCTAAATCTTCCAATGTTTTCGTATGCTGCATTATATTTTAGATGAGTTGAAAAACCCATTATAATCAGGTGCTTATGATCCCTCTATTGGACTACCTTGTCAGTAAACCTAACTGCATTCCACTGAAAAAATAAAACACAAACTCTTTTTTTCTGTTTGAAGGCCCTGGTTTTCAAATAATTTTATCAAAAGCAAAGCAAGAAGTGATAAGGAGTAAAAGACTGAGATTAGCTACCTTGTTGGGAGCCCACGAAGCGCAGCACATTTTTCGCGACAGAGATAATCTCCGGTCCGATGCCATCACCAGGAAGAATGGTTATTTTGTATGTTTTTGAGGCTGCTGCGCATCGAACCGTGGCCATCCTTGATACAGTGTTATTCTTCACATGGCAGACCCCGAGCCTTGGGCGCAAGGCATTATTATTATTGTTAAGGGTACTGGAGTTAGTTACACTCAAGGAAGATGAAAGACAGTCCATTGCACTCCCTCCGAGCTCCTAATAACAACAGCTCCAACGGTGAAATTGTGCAGAAGATTGGATGCTTCTGTGGAAGAAAAGTTCGGTGATTCGGACGACATCCAAATTTTCAAGTATTTATATGATGATAAACGTGTTGATTCATATGATAAGTTTTCAGTAAATAGTGCTGCTATGATAAGTTTTTAAGTAAACAGTGCTGCTATGTTAATGTTAAGATTGGGATTTGGGATGGGTTGTTTGGTGAGTATGTTTGTTATTGAATTTTTTTTATAAGATAAAATTATTAATAATATTGTTATTTTTAGTGTTTGGAGATTTTACAGTGTTAATGATTGATTTTCTATGTTTTGGATATGTATCTTCATAACACATAGGTGGGAAGAAAGGGAGAAAAGATCAAGAATAACAATAAATATTAAATTGTTTAAAGAAAAGTTTAGAAAATTAAGATTTAAATTTATTTATTTTTAATAAGAAAAATAAGGTATTTTATAAAAACTTGCAACTTGTATAGAATTGTACATTTTTTTTCCAAAATTTATAAGGATTTTATGAATTGTTCACATTATATAATAAGTCCAAAAAGCTAGCCATTGTTTTACATATCGATATCAAAAAGACTAAAGATTTTTTTTATCCTCCTTGCAACTGTATTTTATATCAAAAATATACAAAAACCAAAATTGTAGCCTTTCATACACTGACCTAAAGATTGATATCTAGTCTTTCAAACATTTCTAGTTGTCCTTCAGTATCCTTTGAATAGTATATTCCATCTTCATCTAGTAGAAGTGCTTCTTTAGAAAGCCGGTCAACATCCTTATTATATATTATGTGTATATGTTGTGCTTTGAGTTGTTGAAAGTTCTCGCTCAGTGATCTAATCTTTGTCATCCAAGGCTGCAGAGATATCACCTGTAGGTTATTTTTATTAGTAAACCAATCGATAATAACCTTTGAATCGCCTACCAATTGTAATCTTGTTACCTTTTTAATATAAGCAAAAAAATAAAATGCACCATAGGGCAAGTAGCTCTCCCCTGGTATTGGTTCCTCTTCCACAGTTCATTTTTAGACTGTAAGTGCCCAAAGTTGGACACTCAATAAGGCTCCAACCCCACATTTAGAGCATTTTTCCTGTGATGCCCCATCAAAGAACCCCACTGCTAAATCCCAATCAAGTATGGGTGGCCTATCAATCCTTCTAAGCTTAGAGACCTATGTAATTTTTTGTTCTCCCAAATCCTGCAGAATACAGTTACAAACTCTAACTTGATTTATGGGAAAGTCTTCAAATATAACCAAATTCCTATGCTTCCAAACCTCCCAACAAATAAAACAAGGGATTTCTTTCCAATTATCCTTTATCCTTATCCACTTTTGTAAATTGTCCATAATCTGACCTCCTTCCCAAATATTGCCCAATTTTAATTCTTTTGATATAGTCTGCCAAATACCTTTGATGAAACTGCATTTCACAAAAAGATGGGACACGGTTTCCTCATTGTTCCCACACAACACACATATACTAGGACCAAAATACCCCTTTTGTTCAAGTTTTCCCAAGTAAGTATTCTTTGTTCTAGCAATAACCAAATAAAAAGTTTGACTTTTAAAGGTAGTTGCTAGTTCCAAATCTCTGAATACCAGTATTTTGTTTCTTCTTCCATATCCTCCAGAACTTGAACTTTATAAGCTTGCTTGGCATTTACTTGTCCTTTTTTTTGTATCCCATGACCACATTAGAATGTCTTTCTCATTGTTAAGTTCAATTCTGAAACTCACCAATCCTTTAATGTAATTTGTCCATTCTTCTTTTAGCTCTCCTTTCAGCCCTAAGATTTTTTCCTTTTTCCACCTTGTAAAACCAAGTCCCTCCAGATCAATAGACCCAGCTTATGCAAGGAACTCAATCCCTTGTGCCTTCAAAGTCAAAATAAGATTCCTTGATAATTTATAAAATGAGTGAGACCCAACCATAGGATCAACTCCAATTCTAATGTCCCTCATGTTCCCAGGCTTCCACACCAACCAATCCGTTATGATAGATAATGAAGAGGTGAGGGCTCTCCAAATATTTGATATACCATTCCAATTTTTTCTCCCTTGCCTAAACCACTCCTCAACAGTTTTCTTTTTAACATATTTTTTCATTATCACTTCATGCCATAAACTAGTCATCATAAGACATCTCCACAAACTTTTTGTCGCCAAAGCTTTCCCAAAGATAAAGATATTTTTTTTACCCCACCCACCAGTCTTTTTTGGTTTTGCAATCTTTTTCTAGTTTATCAAATGCATTCCTTCCTTAACTTTTTTTCCAGTCCACAGGAAACTAAACATCCTCCTTCTAATATTATTAATCACACTTATAGGTATCTCAACCAAAGAGAGCCAATATACAGAAATGCTTTCAAGTACAACTTTTACAGGTATGACTCTTCCTCTTAAAGAAATCCATCTATGACTCCAACTCAAAATTCTCTTTTCAAATTTTTCTCTAGCCAATTCCAATCAGCTCTAGTATAACAATTTGGTTTTATATAAAACCCTAGGTACTTAAATCCTTCATCTATTGGCTTTACTTCAAAAGGCAAGAGAGCCTTCAATAGTGTAAGTCCTTCAACATTGATGCAAGAGCATCGCTCCACCTCAGCAAACGCGCAATGGAGAAAGGGACAGGCATTAAACCTCCCATTTATTTTTAAATTTGAAATAATCTTATATGGATTTTTGTGTTGTAAGGTTGTAAATGCCAGGCCATACCTTTGTACAGGTAGTGGTTGGATTGCCTTAAAGGGTTACCTGTAGCAGGCCCAGATCGTAGTCAGGTCTGGGTAAACATTTATGAAACTTCAATGTAATATTGCCTTAAAGGGTTACCTGTAGCAGGCCCAGATCGTAGTCAGGTCTGGGTAAACATTTATGAAACTTCAATGTAATAGATGAGGTTAGGTGAGAGAGGATGAGCTTGCAAAGCCCCTCTTTTGTAATGAGATCTTGTTTCAGATTTCATTAGGAAGGCAGAAGGGTAGAGAGGCCTTAGGAGGTAGAATATTTTTGAGAGAGAGAGCTTGAGAGAACTGGGACTTTGTTACAATCCAATTTTTGTAAACATCTGTATAGACACACAAAGATAATAGAAAAGTAGTTGTTCCTGCATATCATGTGTTTATGTGTTTAATGAATGAATGTTGTAGATATATGATAAGATTTATTTACAGTAGGAAGATAGATTTCTTTTATCTTCATTGAGTTTTATAATACTGTTCTGGATTCTTAAGGCTGTGTAAGAAGTGCACGACAAAACAATTGAGGTTCTGTAGCCAACGCAAGGAGTGTGCATCTGAACTCTGCGGAGCCAGAAAACAACGTGCTAGGAGGGCGTACCAAAGCGATTGTAAGCTCAAGAGGAACCTCGAGGTTGTTGAATACCTTAGAGGGAAGACTGTGCGAAAGAAGTACAGAGAAACAGAGTTACCGAGAACTCTGTAGAGCTCTACCAAGTGGGCAGTGAGTCGGTGCAAGTGTGCACAGAAGAAATCCGTGTTGAGTTCAGTAAGAACAAGAGTTATTGAATACTTTGTGAGGAAAAGCTCTGCAAGGAGTGCATCGAACAGAAGAACGCCAGGAGGGCGAGAAGTATTTCTTGTTCAAGAAATCCTTCGAGATTCTGAGTTTTATGAAATCTTGAGAACGCAAGGTGTGTGTGGGAGATCGAAGTCTTCAAGGAGATCAAGCTCAGAAGGGATAACGTAAGAAGTGCATATGAGATAGACTTGTTATAAGTCCATAATCTCAGAAGAGATAATTCTTTCAGAGGCGTAAGCGAGACCCAAGGGAGTCGGGTTCGTAGGAGATAGAACGAAGGCTGAAACCTTCGAATGTTAGAAATATATCAAGTCTGGAAAGAGATTGAACTCTCAGGAGGAGGGGCATCAACAACCATCAGATAAGCTGTAGAGAGAAGAAACCAGAACCTTAGATCTACATCCAGGCAGAGGATGAATGAGCACAAGGGAAACAGATCTCAGCCGTTAGATCTAAGCACATGAACAAATAGTCTTCAGATCATAAGGAAGTGCATGAGCCTTAGCACTTCGCGTACAGAGGAGAGAGAAGCTATCGGAGTTGAAATTTGATATTCCTGGAGTCGAAACCTCAGAATAGAATCTCGATCCATCCGATCAGTAGAACACTAAGCGTCAGATCACTAGGAGGAATCACATTTGTTGGTTATTGTAAGCTTAGGAGGGAGAACGATTTGAAACATGAGATTCTTGAAGTTGAGAGTTTCGGAATGCCAACGTGGAATCTCAGTCGTTCGATTGATCAAACGTGAGCCGTCAGATATTGTGAGTGCATAAAGAGTCAAGTTGAGACTTGAAACTCCCGAAGCACAGAGAGATGGAGAGCCAGAGCATATTAGGACCATTGAATCCAGGAGGGTATGTGTCAACAGGATGAAATATCTAGAAGAAGGCAGAAGTTGAGACTTGAAACACTCAGAGAACGAACAATCGAACAACCATGAGTCATTGATTTTTGAGGAGACACTTGTCAATAGATCTCGAACTTCAGGTAAAAGCTGAATTAAGTTTTCAGTTTGAGAACTAAGATCATCAAAGTGCAAAGACCTGAAGTCTTGAAATAATATCTGGACCATGAGATCTAAAATAGACGTGGTGCAAAGTTGTTGACTCCAGGTAAACTCCCAAAGTAATCCTCTATCCTTGGATTGGGAGGACACACGTCAGTGGATCTTAGACTCCAGTTAAAAGTCATTGGGAAAAGCAGGTTTGATATTTGAGATCTCATAAGTCCGGAGACCTGGAGGAAATCTCAAGTGTCAATCAAGAATGGGATCATTGGACTATTGATCTGGGTTGAAAGATCAACCACCCAAAGTGAAGGCAGGGTCGTTGATCTATGGGACAGGTTTCTATAGATCGCTAGTTCCGGAAGGTTGGAGTACGAAAGGAAGCTAAGTTTGAGATTTCAAATTCTCGGAGTCTGGAATTGCGAAGAGAACTTTGACCGTTGATTCAGAGGAAGATGATCTGGTCTGTAGATAAGAAGGGTGATATTTGAAGCGTCAATTTGGATGTTATCATCAATATCATGAGATTGATGATCCTATGGCATTGTAGGGACATGAGTTGCGAGGAGTTTAAGATATTGAGGGCGGGCTGAAATTTGAACCGTGGTTTCACCAAGAGGACACGTGTAGGCTAGAGGAGAGTTATGTGCCCAAAATCAGATTGACTCCAAACCACTTGTGACCCCGCCCGCAATCACATGGTCATAGCCCCAGGACATATCAATAGAGGGCTTATCTGAAAGGGAGCTAACGCCGACAATATGAGTTTTCACAATAGACCGAAAGGGGAAGTCATGGGTTGTTGTCAAACCTACACCAAGAAGCCAAGTGGGCATGTGTTTAGATACAGAAGGAGACCTTTAGGGTTCCAGAGAGTCTTTCGACTCAAGAATTGGAGATCCAAGACCGGGAGGTTGTAGAACTCTGGAAGGGGAGGGGGCTGCATCATGTGGTATCAGAGAACATAATTGATTTCTATAGGCACATAAGTAATCTGATGATATCAAGCAGTATTAGATGACCAAGATTTACTTACAGACAACAGATAAGAAAGAGGTAAAAATAAGCCAGGGTATTGATACTCTGTAAGAAGGTTGGTTCACATGCACAACAACAACAAAAATTTAAACAACCAAGTGAGATGTGAGAGAAGATGGAGATGCTCAAAGATGTAGAGTAATCCATAGACATTCCAGGAGGGTAGGTAGAAGGTAGAAATGGATACTGAAGGCCATGGATGCAGTCGAAGAGAAGGCCTCAAGAAGAAATGAAATCCATATATGGATATGGAGTTCAATCAGATAAGATCATGAATGGAGAAGCTTTCATTTAAAATGTAGCAGGATGCAAAAGCGCATTGGGTATATGAGTGGCCCATGAAGAAGAGGGTGAAGTGGCCAATAAAGGAATTCTTGTCCAAGGAATAGTGAAGGTGATTGATGCAAGATGAAAAACTCAGTGACACAGAGGAAGAACTGATTCACATCTGTGAACCAGAGACTGGGAGAAATCTCAGCGACAAGGAGGAGAGGAGGTCAAATGAAGATCTCTTAAACTGCCAAGCGGGCAAAATTGGACTTTCAAGTTTCCAGGTGGGCAATGGAAAGAGACCATGTGGAGGTCTCGTATGCTGCTAGGGGAGAAGTGTTGAAAGTTTAGACTGCCAAGTGGGAAATGAGATGGGATCAGTTGAGCTCATAGATTGCCAGGAAGGTAGTAGAGAATTCCCAGATCGCTAGGTGGGAAGGGAGAAGGAGATGAGACTGTCTGAAAGTCTCAGGAGCATAGAAGTGAGTTCATGTCAGTGAGGAGTGTTGATAGATGGAGATTCATGTGGACTTGCAGACCATGTGAATAAAGATGATGACAAGTTAAAAACTTTCACCATCCATGAAGAGCATCAGAGAAGCATTCTGATTATTGGAGGGATCAATATATTCCCACCAAACAACCAGGTAGAGGCCAGTGCACATGATGAAAGTGTAGCAGAAGAAGAAGGAAAACCAAAAGTGACTGTCATAGAAGAAGAAGATAAGGACCAGACATTGACATTTTCCCCAACATAAGGAGAAGAGCATTCAGCCGAATTGCTAAAAAAATTCAGCTAGGAAGCTGAACAAGAAATGATTGCAGCATTGGAGTTCGCAACAGAAGAGGAAACAGGAAGCATGGAATTTGTTCATATGTATGAAGAACTGGAAGCCCTAGAGAGAAGGGTAATGGTGCAAATCTTTCACATCCAACAAGTCAAGTTGGAAGCAGATAGAGGAGCATACCATCCAGAGGAACGGTTGGAGGAAATTGGAGATATGCCAACACAAGAAGAGATGACAGAAGAAGCCAACATGTCAATGGAGGAGACTAAAAAGTAGGTCAGTCAAGAAGAGACTGCAAAATTGGAGTCTGTAGTAGGATGGCAAGATAAGGCCACAAGAGATGGAGAAAACCGTAAAGGGGATCGAGTTGATCTACCCATTGATAAGGAAGAGTTGCAGCCGAGGAGATGGCATAAGGAGAACCATCCACTGGAGCAACTAGAGAACGTGATAGATGAGATAAGAAGGTTGATGATGAGGCTAGAAGAAGCAGTCAGCAAAGAGAAGTTGAACAAAAGAGAGCCTGCCATAGCAACAAGAAGGAAGAAAAAGAAGCAACAGCATGGCTGGAGAGGAGTAAGAGGATAACTCCAAAAGAGAATTTGGGATCCAGGAGGATTTCAACACTAGAGAAGAGGAGCTCATGTTTTTCCTAGCAGGGGAATATGATGCAGAAGCATCTTTCCACCTTAGCAAACGCACCATCATGCCATCATGCAAACATGCAATGGAGGAAGGGAGAGGCATTAACGCTCCCATTTTTTAATTTGAAAATAATCCTATATGGATTTTCATGTTGTAACGCTATAAATGCTAGGCCATGCCTTTGTACAGGTAGTGGTTGAATTGCCTTAAAAGGGTTGCTTGTAGTAGACCCAAATAGTATTCAGGTCTGTGTAAACATTTATGAAACTTTAATGTAATAGATGAGGTTAGGTGAGAGAGGACGAGATCACAGAGCCCCTCTTTTGTAAGGAGATCTTGTATCAGATTTCCTAAGGAGAGGATAGAGAGTCTTAGGAGACTTAGAAGCTAGAATAGTTCTAAGAGAGAGAGCTAGAGAGAAATGAGACTTTCTTACAGTCTCGTTTTTGTAAATCATCTGTATAGACACAAAGAGATAATAGAAAGGCGATTTTTCCTGCATATCATGTGTTCATGTGTTTATATGTTTTTATGCATTTCATGATTTGAATGTGTAACTAGTGAATTATTGCATGAGTTTCAATTGTTTCTCGTCTTTGAGTTTCTGAGTGAAAGAAGTGCACATAATCTGCAAAGAGTGTGTTGACAAAGGTTTAACCTCAAGCAAAATCTCATGAGGGATATCATTGAACCTTCATCCGTAGAAGTGCAAGGAGTGCACGGGAAGAACTCTTTATCCAATTCAGAGAGAACCAGAGTTATTTAAGACTCTGTAGAGCTCTTCTAGGTGGGAATTGAACCAGTGCAAGTGTGCACAGAAGAACTCTGGGTTGAGTTTAGCAAGAAACAGGGTTGTTGAATACTCTATGAGGAAAGATCTGCAAGGAGTGCATCAAGTAGAACAATGCCGGGAGGGCGAGAAGTATTTCTTGTTCAAGAAATCCTTTGCGATTCTGAGTTTTATGAAATCCTGAGAACGCAAGGTGTGCATGGGATATTAGAAGAGATAATGCTTTCAGAGGCATAAGTGAGACCCAAGGGAGTCGGGTTCATAGGATATAGAATGAAGGCTAAAACCTTCAAACGTTAGAAATCTCCCAAGTCTGGGAAGAAACTGAAATCTTAGGAGGAGGAGCATTGACAACCATCAGATAAGCTATAGAGAGAAGAAGTTGGACCATTAGATCTATGTCTAGGCATAAGAAAAACGAGCGCAAGGGAATCAGATCTTAGTCATCAAATCTAAGCAAATGAACAAACAGTCGTCGGATAAGAAGGAACTGCACGGGCCTTAGCACTTCGCATACATAGGAAAGAGAAGATATCAGAGTTGAAAGTTGAGATTCCCGAAGCCAGAACCCCCTAATAGAATATCAACCCATCTAATCAACGGAACAGATTTGATTTTTCAGATCACTGGCAGTGAAGACTAAGCATCGGATTGCCAGGAGGAATCACAACCATTGGTTTATGTAAGCTCAAGAGGGAGAATGGTTTGAAACTTGAGATTCTCGAAGTCTAAAGTCTTGGAACGCCGAGGTGGAATCTCAGTCGCTCGATTGATAAAGCGTGAGCCGTCAGATATTGTGAGAGCATAAAGAGTCAATTTAAGACTTGAAACCCCCAGAGTGCGGAGAGCTGGAGTGACAAAGCATATCAGGACCGTTGAATCCAGGAGGGTACGTGTAATTAGGATGAAATATATGGAAGAAGGCATAAGTTGAGACTTGAAACACCCAGAGCATGAACAACCGAAGAGTCATGATTCATTGATCTATGAGGAGACACTTGTCAACAGATCTCGAACTCGAGGGAAGAGCTGAAGTAATTTTTTAGTTTGAGAACTAAGATCACCGGAGTACGAAGACCCAGAGTCCCTAAATAATATCTGTACCATGAGATCTAAAAGAGACGTGGCACAAACCTATTAACTCTGGGTAGAATCCCGAAGTAATCCTCGATCGTTGGATTGGGAGGACACACGTCAGTGGATCTTAGACTCCAGGTAAAAGTCATTGGGAAAAGGAGGTTTGAGATTTTAAATCTCAGAAGTTCGAAGACCGGGAGGAAATCTCAAGTGTCGATCGAGAAGGGGGTCATTGGACCATTGATCTAGATTGAAAGGTCAACCACCCGAAGTGCAGGCAGGGTCATTGATCTACAGATAGGTGTTTGTAGATTTCTAGTTTCGGAAGGTTGGAGTACTAAAGAAAGATAAGTTTGATATTTCAAATTCTTGGAGTCCAAAATTGCATAGAGAACTTCGACCATTGATTCAGAGGAAGCGGATTTGGTCTGTAGATAAGAAGGGTGCATATTTGAAACGTTGATTTGGACGTTATCGTCAAGATCATGAGATTGACGATCTTGTGGCATTACAGGGACAAGAGTTGCAAGGAGTTTAATATATTGAGGGTGGGCCGAAATTCAAACCATGGTTTCTCCAAGAGGACACGTGTAGGCTAGAGGAGCATTGGGGGCCCAAAATTAGTTTGACTCCAAACTGCTTGTGATTGCACCCGCAATCACATGGTCATAGCCCTAGGCCATATCAAGAGAGGTCTTATCCAAAAGGGAGCTAATGTCAACACTTCGATTTTTTGCAACAGAGCGAAAGGGGAGGTCACAGGTTGTTGTCAAACCTGCACCAAGAAGTTGAGGGGGCCTGTGTTTAGATACAGAAGGAGACCTTTAGGGTTCTAGAGAGTCTTTCGACTCAAGAATCAGAGATCCAAGATTGAGAGGTCATAGAACCCTAAAAGGGGAGGGGGTTGCATCATCTCCTCGCAAAAGTTGCACCAACTCCGAGGCAGGATAGCTTTAGGTTGAAAATTGTTTTCAATTGGATTTCTAAAGGGAGGTGCAGAAGAGGATGAAGCTCCAGGGGTGAAAGGGGAGACAACACCCTTCCACTCAAATTCTATCATACGATTGTTCATATCTTGTACTAGCTGTAAGANNCCACTCAAATTCTATCATACGATTGTTCATATCTTGTACTAGCTGTAAGATAGAGGACATGTATGTCTGTCTAACTGATTCTCTCTAGGGAAGACCAGTTATTTCAAGTTGTTCTTCATACTCTGAGAAATTATGTAGAGTGGAACCAAGATTATCAATGGCCTTTTCTTCAAGCCTATGATGGTATGCAGAAGGAAATGCATTGTAGTAATGCATGAAAGCGGCTTGGTTCTGAAGGTGGATAAGTTCGGGGATTTGATTGTACAACTTGGTGAAATGTAATTTGAAAGACTTGATGGTATCACCATCTTTATAAGTGAAGTAATTGTATTCCCTTAACTTCTCGGTAGGTCTTTTGGATTTCCCATAAGTGGATCAGAACCAATAGATTAAATCCTCCCAATTGATTATTTTTCTTGAGGTTTTTCTATGCTATATTGATGTTTGGTTCTTAATAGATTTACTCCTCCCAAGTAGACAGGATCTTAGGAGGAAGGTCAAAGAAGTCGATCGCAGCCTTTCCTTCCAAGGAATTGACAAACAAGTGCATGCAAGTGTCATTTTCATTAGCCCCTATGTTATGACAAGCATTAGAAAATGCCACTAGGTGTTCATTGGTACTGACGGTGTTATTTCCTAAAAACTTAGGAAAATTCTCTTTAAACATCGGAAGTGCATGAGTAGCAAGTGCCAGGTTAAGAGGAGAGGACACATGCCATGATGTGGTTGTGGAATCTTCTTCAAACTGAAAAATCCCATACTTTTTAATGACTTTCATGGGTTTTGTAGTAGATTGGACAAGGATATGGTGGTTGTGAAAAATACCAATCACTGATGACATTGAAGATTGGGAAGATGGAGCACTTCCAGTGCCACCAGAGCCTCCACTAGATTCCATCTTGTGGATGATAGATGAGGTAAAGAAGGACGAGATGGATGAATCAGATAAAGTTCTCCTTAGAGCACTTTGTTGGGCATATAACACAACGTTTCTTCTTCCTATTTCAGCAATAGGATTGATTTTAGGTGACAAGCCTCTTCTTCTTCTAGAAGCGCAAGAATCTAAGGACATGAAAAAAAGGCCAAAACTTGAAGAAACAAAAGGGACACTCTTGATTTCTAGGTTGTCTACGTCTAGCTTCCAATTGTTCTTGAGCACTAATATCTCGTTCAATTGCTGCCCAAGAATGGGTAAGTTCAACATGGGTGTTAGTAGCGTCTAAGATGATATTAAACAAATTCAAAGCAATGTTGGTCTGATCTTGAAGACCAGGCTCAATATTGGGTTGCCTTGCAATAGGATCAATCATTAAGAATAAAACAGACAAAGAATCAATATCAGAAAAAGAAAGATGTATCGATGAAAATCGAGTAGAAAAATTAACCAGAGAGATATCGAAGATCTCCCCAGTATGGTCACCAAAT
>CBVK0100365946.1:0-24582 GCA_900067695.1 Picea abies
CATTGATTTGGGAGGACGACTAAGAATATGCCAGCATCTTCAATTGTTAACCATCAAATTAAAATTTTAGATTAAAAGCTGATTAATTGTGTTCATCGTCAATAAGTGTACGGCCTATAACAATCACAAGTCCAAGAGGACCTTTAAAAAATGATATATAACGGTAAAAAGCTATAGGTGAAATCATCACTTCCATATATCTTGAAATCATCACTTCAAACTTATATATATATTAAACATGTTTTTTTATTTTTAGAAAATTTAAAAAATATTTTAGATTACAATGTCTATAGATAAGTACATTTTAAATTTTATTTCAATAAAATCTAAAATTAATCCAAGACAAAGTTTCTCCTACTGCAAAAACTACAATATCTAATTGATTTAATTTATGCTAATAATTATATGAATATATTTAACACACTACTAAACTTTAATATTCATAAAGATTCTATTAGAAAATGAATAACAAAATAAAAAATACATATATAAAATTTTGACATCTTTTTAAAATAAAACTTTACATATATAAGCTTCAAACATCTTTTTAAATTTGAAGCAATATTTTTCTTTTGATTGAAAAAAACTAAATAGTATTACACTTGTAATATGAAAATACAATAAAATTCAATGATATGGTTGGTTGATAACAAAAACATACTCGAGCAAATGCTTCTCATGGATAGGGTATTGTTTTATTAGACTTTCATGTTTAGTGTGGGCTTCAAACAAAACATACATACATTAAAAGTTTTTCATATAGGCAATTACAAAGTGAGTATTATGAAATTTTTTACTTAATTAATTTTTGAAATAATATTTATATGTAGTTTAGTCTTTATTTTATAGTGATATTTTAAATAAATATAATTAAAATATTTGTAATAAATTAGAAAACTAGTTTAAAAAATGTTAAAAATATCAACTATGATATATATTTATATAAAAATATAAATTAATAAATAGACAAACACAACTAGTTCTATCACAATTCTAATAATATTTTTTTCATCTAATAAGCTAGATTTAACATGCCTACATCTGTACTGTTTGCTTTGTTCCATAAGCTTCCAAAAGAATTTTGGATAGTTTCACTACAATCTCCCGAAAAACAACACTGCTGAAGTCCTTCAATACTTTAGTGGAGAACTCAAAACTAGCTAATTTTCTCTGTTGTCGCCACTGCTCACCATCAACGCTCAAAATACCATCCCCGAGAAGGTCTTCCATAATATCATGGATGAACTTTCCCTGTGAATTTTTCAAAACTACATAAGTCACAACAACATATATAAAGATATGACTCAATATATCTGAAGCAATCTCTTCTATATAATCTCTTCTATAACAGAAGATGACCTTAACGTAGTTTGCAAAATTAAATCTAAGGATGTGCTCCACATTTGCTGGATCCGTGGTGAAAACATAGCTGAAGGTAGGGTAAGCTACTCTGTAAGTCTTGTAGCGTCTGTGAAGATCAAAATGAAAGTCATGTGTGCGTTTGAAATTGATGATGTGACCAACCACGGTTGCAGCCACAGGTGGGCGCAAGTCATCTCTCCATTTCATTTTGAATAAAAGTATCACCAACAAAGCCAGCGCTATTGATGCTGTAGCATATTCTATGCTCCAATCCATTGTTTCTTCTGGCAAGACAGACATGATATTGATGAAATGAATTGTTATTAAAGACTCTGGTTCCATTTAATTACCCTCTGCATGTTACACTTACTGGGGTGGGGAGAGCTTGGGAGGAGTTAGCCTCTGCTCAGCCGAAAATAGCAGATCACATGTTACAGATGAGTTGTGTAGGAGGCTTGAAATCGACTTACCTAGTCGAGGAATTGCGTTTCCGGATGTTAAAGATGAATGGTCTAAGAGACTTGAGAGGTCGAATCGAAAATACTTTTATGGACTGTGTGCATGTACTACACACTGGAAACGCTAACGGTTTTTTCTTTATAAGAAATACTAAAGAAAAAGACTTGGTTATATGTCAACACCAACCCCAACAAAATAATTTATTGTGAAGGAGTTAAGTGTATGTAAACACCAATTATATATATTATATTACGACATACTTTGAAACAAAAAAAAATTGATTAGGAAGGAATTAAATGTAGGTCAATATTAATTTTAAATAAAATATGTATTAATTATATATATTATATTATTAATACTTTGAAAAAAAAAAATATGATTATGAAGGAATTCAATGTAAGTCGATATCAATTTTAAATAAAATATGTATTATGGTGTTGAGAGGTCCCTTTTTATATTGTAATAGGAGAAATGTAAGTCCTTTCATTTTCAACATAAATTTGACATAGTACATCCAACAAGTCTAATGGTATTTTGTCTTTTTGGTTCTATGTCAACATTAACCAAAATAAAATAATTTATCATGAAAGGATTTATGTCAACAATTTTAAAAATAATGGTTATATGTCAACATCAAGTCAAACAAAATAATTTATTATGAAGGATTTATGTCAACACCAATTTTAAAAATTAAAATATAAAACTATTTATGATGATGTTTTAACTTTCACTTAGACCAAAATTTGTCTATTGGACTTGTAATATCCTCATTTTCAAACCCCAAACTAGGGATGTGTATTGTAAATGTAGTATGTCAAGCATTGTATATTGTAAATGTAATGTATGACTCATAGTCAATATATAAATAATGGAAATTGAAATATAATGAATGAAATGTATCTCGAGTTGCAGCTCGACACAAATGGAGATTTGGGGGCTAAGTCTTCACAAGAAAGGGAAGGGGCCCAAGGGGGAGAGTTATCCATCTCTATTAAACCAAAATAGATTTCTCATTTTTCTCTAAATTATCCTTACTATGAACCTTCCATTAACTCTTGAGTTTTCTAGAGCCCAATCATTGAATTCATACAAGAGGGTTGGTGTGAAAGTCACTTCCCATAGTTATTGAGAGGGTGGGGATTGAGTACAATCATCTTGGTGTAAGGTAGCTAGAGAGGTAATGGGGCGGCCAGAGGGCCCATAGTGATAATAGTGGAGGCCATTCAATGTAAGGTGGACTAGGTCCACTATATTATTAAATAAGACCCACTATGGTAGTTAGATAAAATAAATGGGTAGTTAGATAAACTAAATGTAAGAGGACTTCTTAGAAGGTTCTACTTCTAGAATATTCATATTCTAGAATGTTCTTAGGTGATGGTAGTACTATAAAGAGGTTCAAGCAATATAATGAGACATGAAGAGAATTATTGTATTTAGAGTGGTAGCTCAATAGGAAGATGCCCCCTCGAAGAGGACAGTGAACATGAGAGGATCCCTTCCATAATAGGATCCATTGTATGGTGTTGCCCTACCTCAAGGGTTTCTATAATAAAGTTGTGGTTTTCTATATTGTTCTTTGAATCTTTGTGGTATTTATGTATGCAAGTATTTTTTTTTTAGCAACTCGTATGAGAGCATTTTCCTTGGTAGACATTGTGGGCAAATATTTTTTATTTTTGCATATTTTTTTTCGACATTACATAATTTTTTAGTATATTTATATGAAAACTTTGTAGAAACAAGTTGTAGATTTGAGTTCCTCTCATAAAAACACCCAAGTTGAAAAAAAAATCGTCTAAAACAGAGTCGGGGAAGTCAAGATATTGAAGTTTTAAAATCTGCAATTTTTCAGGGTTTTTTCTGCGGATGGTGGCATGAATTTTTTATTTCTGTAGTGGCTGGAGGACGAAATTGCCCAAACAAATTACATATCTAAGTTCTTCTCACAATTTCACCCAATTTCAAAAAAACATCAGTCGAAACAGAGTCTCGTAAGTAAAGTTATGAGCATTTTAAATTCAACGGTTTTTTAGGGTTTTTCCATAAAAAACCACGTTTTTTTGTTGTAACTTATTCTTCTATTTTTTGGGTCTTTTCATGATGGCTCCAGAACTGAAGAGTTCATAGGGTGCTCAAATGGCTATTTCTTCTCAAAACCTCAAAGAAATTCTATAGATTACTGAAGTATTCAAAGCCCAATTGTTTGACACATTGAATGACAAAATAGATGACTTTGTAGATGGTTTCAATGATAATTTTCGTAGTATTCAAGATTCTTTAGATAACATGCAGAAGAGGTTTCTTATCGCGGACCTCAAGGATAAATATAGTCAAGAAATATATGCTTGGTATGATTTTGAGGCCGATTGCAATGATTGGTATATGGATAGTTGTCATTTCTAGGATGACAACCACTTTCATATTTTATTTGATGACTCTACTCCACCTTCTGCAGAGAACATCAATGTCCCACATCATGAGCTAGTTACTAGCATCTAGCCTGCGTATTCTACAATGGTATTGTTCCTTCTAGATTCATCTTTGATCATCTCTTACTATGTGGATGGATATTCTTATTTGGATCCACATGATAGGTGTCAGTATTGGGAGCATCATTTTCAGTTGGTTATTGGGCATCAATATCTTTCATGTGGGGTTCACATGAGAAATTAGACATGGGACCCTGGTATATGGTTGTACATCAAGCGTTGAGGACAACGCTTTCATAAGGGGGATGGAATGTAAGGTAGCTAGAGAGGTAATGGGGGGGGCCAGAGGGCCCATAGTGATAAGAGTGGAGACCATTCAATGTAAGGTGGACTAGGTCCACTATATTATTAAATAAGACCCACTATGGTAGTTAGATAAAATAAATGGGTAGTTAGATATAATAAATGTAAAAGGACTTCTTAGAAGGTTGTACTTCTAGAAGATTCATCCTCTACAATGTTCTTAGGTGATGGTAGTACTATATAAAGGGGTTTAAGCAATGTAATGAGACATGAAGAGAATTATTGTATTTGGAGCGATAGCTCAATAGGAGGATGCCCCCTCGAAGAGGCAAGTGAACACGAGAGGATCTCTTCCATAATAGAATCCATTGTATGGTGTTTCCCTACCTCAAGGGTTTCTATAATAAAGTTGTGGTTTTATATTGTTCTCTGAATCTTTGTGGTATTTATGCATGTAAGTATTTCGTTCTTAACACTTGTCGAAGAGTGCAAGTCAAGTAAGCAAGAGAAATAGATGTATGGGTAGGGGACCAGTATTGTGAATTTACATTTTTACATGGAGAGTTGTTTTGACATGGAGTTTTATGACCAACAATGGAGTTCTGAGTGTTGAAGCTTGAAGGTAGTTGTTGTGAGAACCCTTGATACCTATTTGGAGATGGAATTTCGTGGAGAAAGAGGTTGTGAGCATGTGAGTGTAGTTATGTTCAAAATTCATCCAAGGAAGCATGTGTTTTTTTGTTGGGCGAAGTTTTGTTGTAGTTTTAGAATTCTTTAGGTCTCAACAAGTAGAATTCCTATCCAATATGTATTGGAATCCCTGAGAGAAATAGAAAGGCCTGAGGGAATATGAGTAGTGAAGTTGGATTCCATCCCTTGGGTTGTGTAGGTTGACGGGAAGAGATTTTGTGGAATGGAACTTGTTGTGATTTTGAATATGAGAGGGGAACATTAGCTAGCCTTAGGGACCATAGTCTCTTGTGGATTCATAGCCCTAACTCATGGGTGTGTTGACATTGAGAACTAGAAAAACAAAGCTATAGTTGGGAGGAATGTTTGTGCTCTGCAGTGGGTTGCACATCTTATAAGATAAGTGTTGATATTCGATTTATTTATGCAAGTATAGTGTTGATCTAATTGATGTGCAATTTACTCTGAGATACATCTAGTTATTATTTCTTGTTGTGAACAAAATGATGCATGTAAATCCCTATTTAGGTGGTTGAATGTTTATGTATGTCATTTGGTCGATGATATGCACAATTGAGCAATTGTATTTACCATTTTATTGAGTATGGACAACTGAATGAACTTTTATTTCATGTTGTGTGATATTTTACATATTTAAATTTAGTATCAGAATTATTTTGGGTCATTTTAGCAAGTGGTGTGACATGGTTGGGAGTTGGGTACGTTACAATATGGTATTAGAGTCACTGGCTCAACAATGAACCCATATGGGTCAAGAGACAGTGAAAATTTGAGCAATTTGTTGTTACAAACTTTGGTCTTAAAAAATTTTGGGGAAAAATGATGGTTAACCATAGTGAAAATCCCTAAATCTGTGAGAAAAATCAAGTTTTGAATTTTTTCTAAGACGTTTAATGGCATCAATTGGTTGGATTGAAAAGTAAGATTCGACCTGCAAGGTTGAATTTCATGTTTTAATGGAGGTCGACAGAGGTGGTTCAGTTTAAAGAATCAACGACCAAGATCACTTTTTATCTCGTGATCGACAACCTAAATTCATTTTGATAAATTTAATAAACTCTAATGTTTTCAAAGTTTGACAAGGTTGTCAGATCAATGAATGGGATTCATTTTGACAGTTAGATGAATGATATAGATCAATTGTCTATATTATTTCCATCCATTTGGAAGGTTAGAGTTGAATCGATGACCAAGATCATCTTGAGTGAGAGATTTACCACACAAATTCACCTAGATTTTTATCAAAAATTTCTAAGTGTTGAATTTCTCCAACAGAATTCATCGACGGCCGATGGTCGATTCAACAAGTTAGGAGAAGTGTTGGGTTCGACCCAAATAATTCTTTGACCACCAATCGTCGATGGTCTATGATCTAAATATTTCGGCCAAATTTCTAAGTGTGAAAGTTCACCAATGAAACTTGCCAACGATTGATGGTTGGGGATCAACAAAATTTGGAAAAGCTTTCATGTATTCAAAGGGATCACCGATCACTGATGGTCAAAAATCAGGGATCGACGAAATTTGATGTGATTTTTCTTTTGTATGAGATAAATCTTCAATCGTTGATGGTTAATGATGAGACATTAGCATATTTAACAAAGTGTTTTGAAAGTATTCCAAGTGAATTCATTGATGGTCGATGGGGGAGAAGAGGATGATGATGTGTCATTCCACATCATCATTCATGTGTCATTCCATGTCATCCAAGTTGACACATTAGGAGGACGTGTCATGCCACATCAACATCCATGTGTCATGCCACATCATCCCAGAAGTGGTCGATGGCTAATGGTCAGGTCAGCCAAATTGACGATTTGTTTTCGATAGCCAATGGGGATGATTGATGGCCAATGGTTTATGGTCGGTTCATTCGGTTTAGCAGTGTGCTGTGAGTGGTTTCCAAGAGAAACGGTCGATGGTCGATGGTCGAGTTGATAGTTTGAGGAAAATGTCATGCGCACCCAAAGGAAAGTGTCGATTGTCGATCGACCGATGGAGTCATATCAACGAATTTGATCTAACTTGATTTTGAGATCAATGGGTCAGATTTAAGGGGTTGTTGATATAGTAAAACAGTCAATTTAATGAGAAATTTTGTGGTTTTGGAAGGTCATTAATTGTGGGACATTTTTAAGTGTCTAAACAATTTTTTTAGCCAATCAAAATCCATGAGATAATAGCGTACAGGTACACCATGTACATTATCTAACGAACTATTATGGGCGAAAAATGAAGCTCGTATGAAAGTGTTATAGTCAAAATGGTAAGGGTAAAAGTTTGGCACTGATTTACTTCCATAGGGCATAACTCCTTACTTAGAAGCTTGTTTGGGGCACATGAGTAGTCTATGGAAATATTATGATCCATAGAAGAAAGCCATGGAGGAAAATTTGGAATCTAGGTATGTGAAAATGTGCAGAAAGAGAATTAAGTCATATGTAGCATACATGAATAAATTGAGAGAAACAATCAAAACATCTTTGGACCATAACTTTCCACTCAGATCTCAGAATTAGACAAACAAATAGTTTTTGGAAAGGTATCAAGGAGGAGAAGACATAGATCTGCCCAAATATTTTATTTCGGAAATAAAATTTATCATAAAGTGATAAAATGAATTTTTGTAGAAGTAAAAGAGTGGAAATTGCAACTTGTAAAAGTTGTAACTTTTCATTCAGAATTCAGAATGAGGCATATACATAGCCATCAGAAATCTATTTTGGAGAAGAATGAATTGAAGGAATCATTTTCTAGAATAGTGAATTAATATTCTTTATAATTTGAGATTAGGAATGAATTATGATCTAATTAATAAATATTTTGCAATATGCTTAATTCTAATATCAATTATTGCATGCACATTCTTGCAGAATTAAAGATACATACCTTAGTTCCTATATGATAACTAGATATATGGATAATGGAAAAGGTCTTACAGCTATGACGAAGAAAACAGAGGTCTGCATGTTAGCATGGGTAATGATGAGACCGATTCTAGTGGGAGAAGAGAGAGGTAGGAGCCTGCAACTATGATAAGCCTACAAAAAGAAGTGTAGAGATATAGAGTTGATAATGAAAGGATCATGAAATCTCAAGAGGAGATACTACAAATCTCGAATACGATATAGAAGAAAGTTGACAAAGATTCAAGAACAAGGAAATAAGCTAGTGCCACTAAAGTGGAAGTTTCTATGTCTCATTATCAGAGGGATGATCATGGAGGATATAGATAATCCAGTAGTATTAGTAGGAATAAACAATATCATTCCCTAGGGAACTCAACCATAATAACATATGCACGTTCAAGGTAAAAAACCATCCCAAGTATATCTCATCTCATACATCAAAGAAGAAGACATGGGTCAGATAGCTTGCAATGGAAATTGAGGAAAATCATGCCACCATCAATTGATAGAGAAAACAAGAAAGGTGAAGATGAAAAAGCATTGTCACTAGGAATGATAAAATATTTCCAATTGCATAAATACTCATCAAATGAAAAATCTAGAACTGCACCCTACCACCTTCAAGGAAAGACATTTATGTGGTGGGATTAGTTGAAGTAGGTTAAGAACCTACGAGAAAATAATTTCTTGGAAGTAGCTAAAGAAATATTTTCAGCAACAATACTTTTCGGGAAAATAGTATGACAAGAAGATTCAAGATCTCTTTGAAATAAAACTTGGTAACATGATCATGGATGAATATGAGAGAAAGATTTTGAAACTTCTCAGGTATGTGTGCTTTATTAGGGATGAGAAGGTAAAAATTGAAAGGTTCATGATGGCACTGTCATCCTTCTACAAGGATAAAATTCAATTTGATGAACCTAAGAATTTAGAGGAATCCATAAGGAAGGATAAGTATTTTTATGAAAAAAACAAATGAAGCCCAACTTTCTAAAATCATCGGGATGACAAGAAGAAAGGAAATATGGATAAAAGGAAGAAAGGATTCAAACCATCTTTCCTAAGGAATATATATCAAGCATATTAGTAAGGGGAACCATCTCAAGGTGATGAAAAAATGACAGTCCTTCGGAAAGAGGACACGACAATAACCCATAAAGTATTGGGGAAGTGATGGATATCACATGTATAAAGATTGTCCTCACCGAGGGGATAAGATGAATAATTTTCATAAGATCAAGCAAGAGGAGAAAGTATAGGATGTGGGAAAAATCATTCTAGCGATCTATGTAGCCTTAGACAATAGAAAAGAAGACTATCAATTCCACATGATTAAGGTGGAAGGTAATATTGATAATCAACCCATGCATGTTTTAATTGATTCTAGAGCTAGTCACAGCTATATAGATCCAAAGCTAGTTGAAATATTTAAATTGAATAATTGTAAGCATGGAAATTCTTGGTTAGTTCAACTAGCTACTGAAACCAAGAGAAGAATTAATGAGCTTGTTAAATAATTCCCTATAAAAATGAATTGAACTAACACTAAGGAAGATTTGAACATCATATCGCTTGGGTCTTATGACTAGTTGATTGGTATGGATTGGATAGAATTGCATCATGTTGTTTTATATTTTTATAAAAAGAAAATTACATGTCGCGATGAGGAAAGGAATCCAAGGACATATATTTTTCGAAAAGATTTCAGCATTGTAGTTGAATAGAAGTTTTAGAATAGGGTGATAGATATATGTTGCCCATATGGAAGAAACAATGAAGGATAAAGAGTCAAGTATTGAATATTGTCTTGTATTGAATAAGTTTGAGGACGTGTTTGAGGAGTTTCCAAGATTTCCATGAAAGAGGGATATAGATTTTTCTATTGACTTAAAGCATAGAGCTACCCTAGTATCCAATAATCCCTATAGGATGAGCATGTCAGAGCTAAAAGAGTTGAAAACATAGCTAGAAGAGTTGTTAAATAAAGGGTACATATGCCCAAGTGTTTCTCCTTGGGGTTCCCTAGTTTTTTTTTCAAGAAGAAGGAAGGAACGTTGAGGTTTTGTGTTGACTTCAAACAAGTGAGCAAGGTTACAGTCCAGAATATATATCATTTTCCAAGGATTGATGATATATTTGATTAGCTGAAAATAGAAAGGAAATTCTCCAAGATTGACTTGAGTTCATGTTATCATCAAGTGAGAATCAAATAAGAGGATACTATAAAAAAATCCTTCAGGACTAGGTATGGACACTATGAATGTAATGTCCCTCGCCATCAACCCCACTATCGGGCAACGCTACTACGCGGAACATTATCATACTTATATATATAACATATAATATGCATATTAAATCAAATTAACACATTTAACATAGAGTTAATACCATCATACAAACTTAAATTGAATTAACAATAATTCTACTTGCAACAGAATACATGATAATATTACAAGCATCATAGACATGCATTTTAATTGAAATTAAACACATAATGATACTTATCTTTGAAATTGTAGTAACTCCACCAACTATGTGCATACCTTCCATGAACCTCCTAGCCTTAGAACACACTACTCATCACGCTCAGCAGTGGGTCACCCCCGAGCTGGGACTAAGCGTCACCCAATGCAAGGGAATCCTAGACTGGACTAAGGTTACAAGAAAATTGCACAATGCAACCAGAAGGATTCTCTCCTGGAGCCTTCTTACGCCCACTACTCACAGACTCTCATTCCCCACATGTGTGTTCCACCTAGGAGTATACACCTTCAAAATAACATTCCATTGGTGCTTCACCTCCCTCTCTGGGTCTCGACAACAGACTGAATCAAGAATTCTCAGAGCTCCGTAGCTAGTGCTGGACTCTCTTTTGGAGAAAACCACTTCCCAGCAAACTCTCTCACCTAGAGAGAGATGCTCATAGGTGTGATAACCTACCTCTTCTACCACGGGCCTAGCAACCCACTTCTTCAACACACTCCTCGACTAAGTTCCATCCAGGTGAGGACAACAGCAACGGTTCATCACTCATTCACACAGGGATGAGAGTAGCAATAGAAGATGGGAATGGCATTGTAGGCATAAACAACCCATGCTAAAACACGACACAACTAAGGCGATTTCTCAGGTGTTGGGTTCCTCAGAAGACACAAAACAATTCACAGATTTTTTTTTTCAAGTGCTTGCATGAATATTGCAAAGGTTGAATACAAAAATCATGGGGTTCATAGAAATACACTGGTCGACTTCACGGTTCTCATTTTAAGGATGCGTGAGAAGAAACTTAAGCAGAGTTTGATTATAGAGGTCTCACGGTTTCAGACAGAGGATCGGGAAAAATGGTAAAACAAACCCCCAACTTAGCTAACGCTTCATCTTTTAACTGCATGCACCCAAGTTGAGACTTGTCTTCTTCGAGTTGCATGCATTCCCTTTTTGGACACGTTGGATTTGCATGCGTTTCCTCTCCCAAGACTTAGGATAACAAACATGTCTTTCACACATCTTTAGAATAATAATAAATTATTATTCTCAAGGACTTAAGCCCATAAGCTTATCCTTTATTTCCAACCTTTCAACCCCTTTTCCCTTACCCACCTTGTGGAATATTAGTCCCCCATCACTCTTTCTTTGTTGTCGGTCTGCATGCAATGATGTTTATATATTATATTAATGATATGCATAATTACATATACAAAATCAGGCTTTTGGCCTTTAACACTTAATCTCTCTGGCCTAATAAACACATAATCCCACCAACTTATCAATACTCGTCTCACCAGCCTACAAAACATGATTACAATTCATAATAAAACTGGGGCATGTCCTTGGGGTATTGCAATCCCCTCCCCTTGTTTTTTCACTGTCCTTAGTGCAACGTTTACACAACATCAACAAGATTTTCAAAATCTTCAAAGAGATCTGAGTATTCTACCCACATAGCATCCTCATTCTCCCATGTCACATCCTCATGACCGTACCAGGTCCACTAGACCTTTACAATACTTATGGCTCGATTCCAGAGCTGTTTTATTTTCTGGTCCAATATGTGCACATGATGCACTTGCAAGACACTTTCTTGCTCCACCTGAATCACATTCCAATCAATCACATGATTAGCATCAGGTATATATTTCTTAAGAAATGAAGCATGAAACACATTATGTACACTCATGGCTGCAAATAAGGCATGCATATATGCAACTGGCCCAATCCTTTCTAGGATTTCAAATGGCCCACAAAATCTGGCTGCCAACTTGGTGCAGTTTCCTAGCTTTGACGAACTTCTATTGGTTTTCACTTTCAAGAAAACATGATCACCCACTTTAAACTCTCGGTGGGTTCTGTTTTTATCAGCATAATTTTTCTGCATGTCTTGGGTAGCTTTCATATTCTGCTTAATCTTCAGCATTTTCTCTTCCATTTCCTTGAGCAAATTTGGCCCAACCACTGCCCTATTTGTTGGATTATCCTATCTTACTAGAGTATTTCACTTTCTTCCATAAAGTAGTTCAAATGGGCTCATCTTCAACGATGTTTGATACCCATTGTTGTAGGTGAATTCTACCAAGTGTAGGTAGTCTTCCCATTTAAATAGTTTGTACATTACATACATCCTTAGCGTGTCTTCTATTACTCTATTCACCCTCTCTATCTGCCCATTAAACTTAGGATGATAGGTTGTGCTGAAGTTCAAATTCATTCCAAACCCCTTGAATAACCCTTTCCAAAAATTTGAGGTACATTTTGGGTCTCTGTTAGACATAATTGTCTTGGGAATTTTGTGTAATCGTGCCACTTCCTTCATAAATATGTCGGTAATATCATGCTACTTGCTTGTTCTGGGAAATCCTGTGATGAAATCCATTTTCACTACCTCCCACTTCCACTCAGGAATGGGTAAAGGCTGCAGAAATCCAATTGGGTACCTTTGCTCAGATTTAACGTTTTGGCACTCCATACATCTGGGGATGTATTCTGCAATCTCTTTCTTCATATTTGGCCAAAAGTAATGGCTCTTGACTACTGCCATAGTCTTCTGGTATCCAGGTTGCCCAACATAAGGTACGTTATGCATTTGTTTCAAAATCACAAGTCTCAAATCTGAGACATTAGATACATATTCTATGTTTTTGTATAGGAATGTTCCATCAGCTCCAATCTTATAATCTTCCACTCCTTGCAGTGTCTTACCTTATTGTAGCTTCGCTACCAAATTCCTATACTACAAGTCTGCGCTTGCAGCTTCCAAAACTCTATTGTTAATATCAGTTTGGTACATGATAATGTCTATAGCATGCAATTCCTGCATTCTCCTACTAAGTGCATCAGGCACTTTGTTTTCCTTTCCTTTGATATGCTTGATATCAAAGTCATACTCACAAATAAACTCCAACCACCTACTATGCCTAGCATTCAAGGTTGGTTGATCACATAATTACTTCAAACTATTATGGTCTGTCCTCATTTCGAACCTCCTTCCCATGAGGTAATGCCTCCATTTATTTAGAGCGTGTACTATTGATGCCAACTCTAAATCACAGGTTGCATAGTTCCTTTCATTCTCTTTCAACTTTTTGGATTCATAACAAACTACGAATCCATTATGACTGAGGACACCTCCAAGTCCTTCTTTCCATGCATATGTGCACACTACAAAGTATTCATTTGGGTCTGCAATCCTCAGGATTGAAGCACTAGATACCAACTTCTTCAATCGCTAGAAGCTTCTCTCACATTCCTTTGTCCACTGAAATTTATTCTCCTTCATTTGCAAGGAAGTGATAGGGTGAGATATCCTCAAGAAACTTGTGATAAGCCTTCTATAATAACCATCTAGACCCATAAAGGATATGAATTCCATCACTTTCTTTGGTGTTGACCATTCTTTGATGGCCTCAATCTTTTTAGGATCTATCGCTATCCCATACTTCGAAATAATATGCCCCATGTAATGGATCTGCTCCTAATAAAACGAACACTTTCTCAACTTGCCATACAGTTGGTGCTCTCTTATCATATGCAACACCATCCTCATATGTTGTTCATTCTCTTCCTCAGACTTGGAATACACCAGAATTTCATCCAGGAAGACTATGACAAACTTGTCTAGATAGTCCCTGAATACGCCATTCATCAGGCACATAAAAATAGTAGGTGTGTTTGACAGCCCAAACGACAACACTTTGAACTGTTATTGACCATACATTGTTCTAAAGGTGGTCTTGTTGATGTTTTCATCCTTTATCCTTACCTGGTGATATCCCAACCTGAGGTCTATCTTCGAAAATATCTTTGCATCCTTCAACTGATCGAAGAGGTCATCAATCATCGGCATAGGATATTTGTTCTTTACAATTACTTTGTTCAATTTTCTGAAATCTATACACAATCTTAGCGTCCCATCCTTCTTCTTCACGAATAGTACTTGGGCACCCCAAGGTGACATGCTTGGGCATATATACCCCTTCTTCAAAATCTCTTGAAGTTGCAATTACATCTCTTTCATATCTAGCATACTCATTCTGTAAGGAGATTTCGACACTGGAGCTGCTCCAAGCATCAAGTTTATAGAGAAGTCAATATCTCTTTTCGGAGGTAGTCTGGGTACCTCCTGAAATACATCTTCAAACTCCTTTAGTACCGCATGATCTTCAATATTTGAGACCTCATCCTTATATGCTTCCTCCACATGGGCTACAAATAATTGATATCCTTTTCTGTAGCACTTCTTTAGTTAGATTGTTGAGATTTCTCTGATAGCAATAGCTCTAGGAATTCCTTGGACTGTTTTCTGATTTCCTTCCTCATCTAATCAAGTGAATGCCTTATTACGATAGTCCAAGATGGCATGGTGTTGGTCCAACCAGTCCATCCCAATTAGACAGTCATAAGAACATAAAGGCATAACATTCAATTCAGTCTTTGTGCTCAGTCCATTCATGTTCATTGGACAAGACTTAACTAACTCATTGAATTTTCTCTTGGTTCCTGTGGCCAGCTGCACTAACCAAGACTTTTCATGTTTTCTTCTCGAAAATTGTAAACTTTCCACCACTCTAGGATCTATATAACTATGGATAGACCCTGAATCAATTAAAATAGTAAAGTCATGGTTGTTGATCATACCTTCCACTTCAATCATGTGCGACTGATATTCATCTTGCTTGTTGTCCAGGGCTAGGTAGATCCTTGGCATTTTAGTGCCCATGTCTTCCATTGTTTTGGCTTGCTGAACATTATGGACAACTCTCACTTTGCCATTTTTGTGGGGACAATAAATGTACTTGTGGTTACCCTGACAACCCCAACACTGAATGGGTGTCTTCCTTGACCTTTGTTCCACTACGTTATCCATTCTTGGCTCTCTAAATGATGGCTATCCTTGAGGACTATTTATAAAAAGGAGTGGCTTAGTTCCCTTCTTCCTCTGATCCATTTGGAATTTCTTCTTTTCTTCCCAAGCCTTCCAGAAGGTAGGATTCTCTCTTTTCTACTCATATAAGCATTTCTCTCTTCTTATAGTTTCTTCCATGGTCTTAGGGTCATCATACTGGATATTTTCATCGATGGAAGGTGGTAGTCCACTCAGATACATTTGAATCTTGACAATCTCATCCTTGATGAATGAAACATACTTCAGTAATTCCAAAAATCTTCATTCGTACTCATCAATGGTCATGATACCAAGCTTGAGTTCAAAGAACTCTTTCATATTTCTGTCATAGTATATTTTAGTCAAGTATTTATTCTCGATATACCTCTTGAATTCTTTCCAAGTGATATATTTCTCTCTAATGTGTGGCACCTTCACAAGTTGATCCCACCACATGGATGCTTTTCCCTTGAGTTGATGCATGGCAATTCTTCTTTGTGCATGAGAGGAATAATTATGTAATTGGAAATATTTCCTCATGCCAAGCAACAATTGTTTCGACATCTTCCTCCTTCTTATGTTCTCCATCAAACGTAGGAGGCTTAATCTTGTTCATTTCGCCCTTCAGTTCATCCACTCTAGATCTCATGTGCTTTTTGGTAGGAGATGGGATTGAACTATTGTGTGCCCTCCTCTTGGAGTGACCTTGGGAGTGATGATGGTGTCTACCAACACTCCTCGATATTCTTCCCTCAGAATTCTGGTGACTCCCTATTTTGCTTGAGTCTCTCTCCTTGTCGAACTTATTTTCTTTTCTCTCCAGATTCTTCATCAACTTTAAGTTGAATTCTCCCTGTTGTTCCTTAGCTTTCGTGAGATTTATTCTATTTGCTCGGTGATTTTGGGCATCTTTCTGCAATCTTTCAATGATTTTCATCATATGCCCTTCCTTATATATCTCTTCTCAATGTCCATTGGAGTTTGACCCTTCAACTCCCAAATGAACATCCCTCCCTTTAGCTTTGTTCTCTAAACTGGAACCATTTTGTGTCTCCTCCATTTCTTTGCACTCAGTTTCAACTCTAATCGGTTTTTGGCACTCGTTAAACTTCTGCAAGCACAATGTGAAGACAACCAGAATTTTTCATTCCATCAATCCTTAACAAATCCCACAACAGTCATAAACAAATTTGATTCAAGAAAATGTTTGGTTTTCATTCTTTGTGATTCTCGTTCAATCAAGAATCCCCATGGATTTATTCTTTTGGAGATTTTATTTTCTAAGTTTTCAGGCACTAGCCCCTTTCTCTCAGTCCCCCAACCCACACGACCATGGGTCATGACCAAGAACTAGATCAATAAGCACTTACTCAGTCCTTCGGGATCAGAAATTTTTAAAGCACATCACAACAATCTCTCGGAGTTCCGAGTTACCGAACTCATGAAGTAGAGTGGATCAATAGTCCACATATACCCAACACCCAATGACTGACACTCACTATGGAACCTCAAGTATTTGAGTTCTAGGACTTTGGGACTTCAGAGCTTCGGGAATTTGGTTTCCGAAATCTTTCCCGCTTGTTTCCCTTTCGATCTCCTAAATTACAAACTTATGACTTCAATATCCTTTGGGCCCACATAGTACAGTTGTCACCAACTAAGACGATGGCACATGGTACACCTAGAAAGGTCCACGTCACCCCAGATGATGTCATTCGGCCCCACCACGTCCACCCTTTCACTTCGAAACTCCGTGCTTCAGGGCTTCAGACTTCAAGTGTTTCAACTCCTCTATGCTCTCTTTTTCCCAGAGGGATTTCTCGTGGAGTTAACGATCTATCGATGTGTGTAATCATTCATGATAAACGGATATGAGTAACTTCGACACTTTGGGCTTTAGGAATTTCAAACTTACAACAATTGCCTCCTCACGAAGTACTTCCACTTGATGTACACGATCTCTTGACACGTGTCCTTCACAATGAACAATTGTGATGTATTTTGAGACTTTGGGAGTTTGTCACACTCCACACTTGAAATCCTCCAAAGTGACCTTCCATTGCCTTCTTGGAAATGGATCTAATGGTCAGGCTCTTTTCCTACAATCTATGGTGTGGATCTCCTTCAAAATTTTATGCCTCAGTGCATTCCACATCTGCCTATTGCCAAACTCTGAAAGGATTCCAGGATAAACTTCCTACACCTTCTTTGGATCTAACAATCGTAAAGGATTCTCGTTTTCCAAAATAGATCCTACGGCTCCAACACCCCAAGTGTTGAGCTCTCTCTCTCTCTGTTGTCAAATACCATGCCGACTGTGGTTTTATTCTACCACTACTCCTCCTAGGCTTCGTAACATGACCAACTAACTCCTTGGCACTCAGAAACATTCTAAGGTTTGAAATTGGTTCTATCCGAACACCATTTACACTCGAAACCTTGGGTCTAAAGACCACTTATCTAGCCCATCTAGGCTCAACATTGAAACCATGGGCTTTGATACCATATTGTAACATCCCCGACCATCATCCCCACTGTCGGGCAATGCTACTATGCAGAACATTCTCATACTTATAGATATAACATATAACATGCATATTAAATCAAATTAACACATTTAACATAGAGTTACTACCATCATAGAGACTTAAATAGAATTCACAATAATTCCACTTGCAACGGAATACATGATAATATTACAAGCATCACAAACATGCATTTTCATTGAAATTAAACACATAATGATACTTATCTTTGAAACTATAGTAACTCCACCAACTACATGTAGACCTTCTACGAACCTTCCAACATTAGACCATGATGCTCATCATGCTGAGCAGTGGGTCACCCCCTAGTTGGGACTAAGCTCCACCCAAGGCAAGGGAATCCTAGACTAGGCTGAGGTTATAAGAAAACTGCACAATGCAATCAGACGGATTCTCTCCAAGAGCCTTCTTACACCCACTACTCATGGACTCTCCTTCCCCACATGCATATTCCACCTGGGAGTATACACCTTCACAAGAACAGTCCATCGGTGCTTCACCTCCCTCTCTGGGTCTCGACAACAGGATGGATCAGGAATTCTTAGAGCTCCGTAGTTGGTGCTAGACTCTCTTTGGGATAAAACCACTTCCCATCAAACTCTCTCACCTAGAGAGTTATGCTCACAGGCCTGACAACCTTCCTCTTCTATCACAGGCCTAACAACCCGCTTCTTCAACACGCTCCTCGACTCAGCTCCATCCAGGTGAGGAAAACAACAATGGTTCAACACTCATTCACACAGGGATGATAGTAGCAACAATATATGGGCATGACATAGAAGGCATCAAAAACCCATGCTAAAACAGGACACGACTAAGGTGATTACTCAAGTGTGAGGTTCCTCAAAAGACACAAAACGGTTCACAGATTTCTGTTTTTTAGGTGCCTGCATGAATATTGCAAAGGTTGAATACAGAGGCCATGAGATTCATGGAAATACATCGATCGGCTTCACAGTTCTCATTTTCAGGATGCGTGACAAGAAAATTAAGCAGAGGTCAATTACAGAGGTCTCACGGCTTAAGACGTAGGATCAGAAAATCTAGTAGAACGAACCCCCAACTTAGCCGACGGTTCAACATTTAACTGCATGCACCTAGGTTGACACTTGTCTTCCTGGAGATGCATGCGTTCCCTTTTTGCACACGTTGGAGTTGCATGTGTTGCCTCTCCCAAGACTTAGGATAAAAAATATGTCTTTCACACAACTTTGGAATAATAATAAATTATTATTCTCAAGGACTTAATCCCCTATGATTAGCCCCTCTTTCCAACCTTTAAGCCCCTTTTCCCTTACCCACCCTGTGGAATCTTAGTTCCCCATCACTCTTTCTTCATGGTTGGTCTGCACGTAGTGATGTTTATATATTATATTAATGATCTACATAATTACATATACAAAATCAGGCTCATGGCCATTAACGCTTAGGCTCTCTGGCCTAATAAACACATAAGCCCACCAACTTATCAATACTCGGCTCACCAGCCTACAAAACATGATTACAATTCATAATATAATTGGGGCACGTCCTTGGGGTATTACAATGAATTTTTCCTGATGCCTTTTGGGTTGACAAATGCACCAAATACATTTATGTGTCTCATGAATGGAGTTTTTAGAGATTTCGTAGATAAGTTTGTCATTGTATTCTTAGATGAAAATATTATCTATTCCAAGATACAGTGAGATCATGAGAAACATCTGAGGATGGTGCTACAAGTGTTAAGAGAGCACCAATTGTATTCCAAATTGAGTAAATGAACTTTTTATCAAAAGAAGATCCATTATTTTGGTCACATTGTTTCAGAGGATGGAATAGAAGTGGATTTAGAAAATATTGAAGAAAAAAAGAGTTGGATAGCACTAAAAAACAACTCATAAGTTATATCATCCATGCATCTAGTTGTTTACTACAAGAGATTCATGGCAGCATTATCCAAGATTGCATGCCCAATAAAATATTTGCAAAAGAAAGGAGTGAAATTTGAGTGGTGTGCCAAGTGTGAAGAAAATTTCTAGTGTTTAAGTTGTAGATCCAAATGAGGATTTGTTTGTGTTTACATATGCATGCAAGGAAGGGATTGTTGAATTCCTTATGCAAAATCAGAATGTAATTTTTTATGAGTCTAGAAAATTGAAGGAACATGAAATAAATTATGCTACACATGAATTAGAATTGGCACCATAGTACATGCCTTAAGGATGTAGAGGCATTATCTCATGGGTAGAATTTTTGAATTAAGGCCAGATCATAGTGGTCTGAAATATTTGTTTGAACAACCAACACTAAATTCTAGACAAACTATGTGGATGGAATTTCTTAAGGAATATAACTTTGATATCAAGAACATAAAAGGAAAATAGGACAAGGTGATTGATACACTCAATAGAAGGGTGAAAAAAATGTATTCCAAAATCATTACTATGTACAGAACGGATTTGAAAGATGGAATTCTATAGGATGTAACAATAGATAAGAATTATGTGCAAGTTAAAGAAACCTTACAACAAAATGATATACAATATAAATATAAGGATTAGAAGATGGAAGAAGATGGAACCCTCTTAATCTAGAACAAAGTTTGTGTTCCCAATTCTTAGGAATTCAAAAATTTAGTTCTAAAGGAGATGCATAATGTTCTATATGTTATACACCCAGGATATCAGAAAACCATTACAGCTAGAAGAGGCCAACATTTTTGGCCTGGTATGAAGAAATACGTCACTAATGTTTTGGCTAGAGGCATGGAATATCAGAAGGTAAAGGCTGAGCATAGACATCCAATGAGATTGTTGCAGCCATTTCCCATTCTTGAATGGAAATGAGAAGTTGTTACTATCTATTTCATTACCAAATTTTCTAAGAAAACAAGACAACATGATTCCATCATGGTGGTGGTGGAAAAGCTTACAAATGCTACACATTTAATTTTCGTAAAATTAACTCATAAGCCAGACAATATTGTAGAAATGTACATGAGAGAAATTGTTAAGCTACATGGTGTACCTAAGGAAATAGTATTAGATCAAGATATCAAGTTCACATCCAATTTTTGGTAGGTGTTGTTTAAGGTATTTGGGACAAACTTCAATTTCAATACATCATATCACCAAGAGTCATATGTAATGGAAAATCCTTCTAGGTGAGAGGAATATATCCATTTAATTGAGTTTTCTTACAATATTGGGTATCAAGAATAATTGAAGATGAGCCCATTTGAAGCATTGTATGGAAGAAAATGCAACACACCAGTAAGTTGGGATAACCCAATAGACAACGTCGTTGTTGGGTCTGAGTTGTTAAAGAAAATGGAAGAACGAATGGTAAAGATTAGGAAGAATCTGAAAGTTGCACAAGATCAAAAAGAGAGTTATGCTGATAAAAGGAGAACAAATAGAAAATTCAAAGTGGGAGAGCATGCATTTTTAAAAGTTAAATCCAAGAGAATTTCGTTGAAATTGGGAAGTTTTCCAAAGTTGGAAACATGATATTTTTGGCCTTTTGAGATATTAGAAAAGATAGGGACAATTGCATACATGTTAGCATTACCTGCATACATGCTAGCATTACCTACATCCATGAAAATTCATAATGTGTTCCATGTGTCTTTGTTAAAAAACTATGTTCCTGATCCTAATCATATGATTGATTGGAATATGATCTAGGTGGAACACAAAGGTGATATCTGGGTGGAACCAATGCCCATCCTGGACTAGAGAATAAAAGTGATCAAGAAGAAAGCTACAGGCTTGGTAAAATTTCAATGGACCTATTATGGTCCTGAAGACGCTACATGGAAGCACGAGGAAGCCATGCAGGAGGCGAACCAAAATCATTTTGCTAAATTTGAAGAAAATTGAATGTACATTTTCACATAACTGAATGAAGACTTCATTTTGGAGCTAGAGTTCTTGGAGCCACAAATCTCAGATTTAGTGTCCAACTAATATGTGGATTGAGGGGAAAGGGATTTTTGGTTGGAATTTTTGCATGAGTCAATAAGTTGTGGAATTATCAAGTGTTCTCATGTAATTTTGTTATATATGTCAATGTGTAAATTGTATGGTTATGTACACTAAGGACATTGTAGTTTGTAAGGGGAGGGGAATGTAACATCCTCGTTTTAAAACCCAAAACTAGCTATGTTTATTATAAATGTATTATGTGCCCAAGAGCCAAGCGATGTATATTGTAAATGTGATGTATGGTCGAGAGACAATGTGTAAATAATGTAAATTGACATATAATTAATGAAATATATCGCCAGTTGCAGCTGGACATGGATGAAAATTCTGGGGATAAGTATCCACAAGAGAGGGAAGGGTTCCAACGGGGGCAGTTACCCATGTGTATTAAACCAAAAACCATTTCTCATTTCTCTCTAAATTATCCTAACCATGAACCTTCCATTCGTTGTTAAGTGTTCTAGATCCCATTCATTGAATTCATGTAAGAGGGTTAGTGTGAGAGTCACTTCCCATTGTTATTGAGAGCATGGGGGTTGAGTACAATCATCTTGGGTAAGAGTGAAAGATAAGAAAGAAAGATAAAGAGAGGAAATGAATATGGGTAGGGGACTAGAATTGTGCATTCATGTTTTTACATAGAAAGTTGTTTTGATGTGGAGTTTTCTAACCAGTAATGGAGTTTTGAGTGTTGAATCTTGAAGGTAGTTTTTGTGGGAATGTTTGGAAGTTGTTTGGATCTAGAATTTCATGGAGAAAGAGGTTGTGAACATGTGAGTGAAGTTCTATTCAAAATTTATCCAAGGAAAATGTGTTTTACTGTTGGGAGATGTCATGTTGTGGACCTAGAGGGGAGTGGAAAGGATGGAGGGACTATGAGTATTGAAGGTGGATTCCATCCTTTAGGTTGTGTAGGTTGATGGGAAGAGAGTTGGTGGACTGGCATTAGATGTGAATTTGACTATGAGAGGGGAATATTAGCTAGCGTTAGGGACCACCATCTCTTGTGGATTCATAGCCTCAGCTCAAAGGTCTCTTATTGTTCAAAACTAGAACAAATAGGATATGATTGGGAGAAACATCTATCCTCTATAGCAGGTCACACATCTTATAAGACAAGTGTTGTTAGTTGTTGTGTTTATGCAAGTATAATGTTGATTTAATTGTTGTAGAATTTACTCTAAGATATATCTGGCTATTATTACTTGTTTTAAACATAATGGTGCATTTAAATTTCTATTTAGATCGTTGAATGTTGATGTATGTAATTTAGTTGATGTTATGCAAAGTTGAGAAATTGTATTTACATTTTTATTGAGTATGGACAACTGAATGAACTTTTATTTCATGTTGTGTTATATTTTCCGCATTTAAATTTAGTATCATAATTATTTTGGGTCATTTTAGCAAGTGGCATGACCTAGCAAGGGGCTGGGTATGTTACACAACATTAAGAAAAGTAAGAAATTACTTGGATTTCTTTAAAATTTTATTTCAATGCTTCAAAAGAATTAAGAGAAGGGTTCCAAGATCACTAAAGTTTTGATAACTTAGAAGGTTAGGAAGGTTGGTGTTGTGACAAATATTTTAAATTAAGATCTAATTTGAGTATAGGCAGGGAACTCTAGGAGAAAGTGATTTTGATCTTAAACCCTATTGGTGTCACAAAGGTGAAAATTTCTTTCCCGGCATGGTGTTTTGGGAATTTCCTAATGCACACTTTCAATATGCATCTCATGAGAATTGGCTCTTATTTTAGAAATATTGATTGTCTTCTTTACACTAGTCAATATAGAGATATACTTTTAATCTTCAAGATTTGGGTTATTCACTTCCATATAATATCTTTATTTTATTTTAACCTCTAATTCTTTATCACACCATTGATTCTCCTTAAATTTAGCTTGTACAGTATTTTTAATATCACCGGTATTCTACAAAGCCAAGGCTTGGCATCATTATGTCATCCCTGCTTCAGTTGTTGATGATTTTGGCTAGAGTTGTAAGAAATTTTGGGCAGCCTCTTGTCATCCATGTTGTTTATCCTATTTTTGTACATCAAGTACCTAATCATAGTTGTGCTATCAATGGGGAAATGACTCACTTCTATGACGATAGGCTAGGGTGTATTTCCTTTAATTTTGAGATTATAAGTTATACAATTCTTTTGGATCTACTCTATCTTTCTCGAGGATTTAAATAAATATTCTTTATTATAAAGGGATTAAGAGTATGCGAACATCCATTTTAAATAAAATATTTTGTATTATTATTTCTATGAAGGAGATGTGTAATTGTGGAGTTGACCATGGCATTTAAAAACATATTAGTAACAAAAAAAAAAATTCAATGTCGACAAGAAATTAAAAATTCTGTGTCCATAAAACATTTCAATATGAACTTTATTTATATTTATATATAGCCATAAAGTAAATAAAAGTAAAAAAAATCGTATAGTTAAAACATGTGAGATCGGAAGAGCGTCGTGTAGGGAAAGAGTGTAGATCTCGG
>CBVK0100365951.1:0-15170 GCA_900067695.1 Picea abies
TTCTTACATCATGATAATTCATCTCTACTCAAACCTATGAGGTTTTATTTATACATAAAATCCATGGAGGAATGGATGAAACCGAATCCCCAAACTAAGAAAACATTTTTTACAATTTTAGGAGAAATCCCAAAAATCTGTGTTTTTTAACAATTTGGGCAGATTCGAGTTATTCCCCCATCTATATCTCTCAAAACAATTCTAATTTTGAAAACTGGCTTGCGATATAGTCAATTTATCATATTATGGACAAAACCCATGTTTTAGAATTTCTAGATTTGATACCATATGCACAGAAATCGAGGCACAAATGGGTAGTTTGAGTTTTTTTTATAATTTTGGCAAAATCATTCCCCCTGAGATGGAGTTCCACACGTGTGAACTGGATGAATTCTGCCCCACATTTCCTCATGAAAACATCATTATGGACAAAACCCATGTACCCGATTTTCCTCTAGAAGCTTTCCAAAATTTTGAATTATTTATAGTACCGGATTAGCACAGGCTAGTACCGGAATAGGTGGAGCCTTGGTACCGGAATAGACTGGGTACCAGATCATGTTGCTTAAGAGTCAAAGTGATTAGTATCATACCTAATCAAGCATTTAATCGAATTAACTCAATAAAACTAAACAAATCATGCTTTAATCATAAGTTACCTCTTATGCATGTGAACAAGGTCATCAAGTGTATCATGGAGGAAACAGTCAATTAGATACACATGGAATAGGTAAAATAGGCTCAGATAAAAGGTAATATAGGGCATTAGAAGTGTCAAAATGGATACTCAACACTTGACATGAAGGTTGGATGAACCCTGGTATGTGTGCCTTTGATTTCACATCATCATCTTGGACATTTTAAACATTATGACTTTCTTATTTAGATCCTCATGTTTCTCTTTACAAGTTGTCTTGTCTTGTAATGTTCTTTGACTTTCACATCACCACCTTGAACATTTTAAACATTAGTATTTCCTTATTCAAATCTTCATGTTTCGCTTTAGAAGTTTTGTTGTCTTCTAATGTTCTTTGACTCTGATTGGAGACCTGTCATTAGTCCAAACTGCAAATAAACACAGCTTTAGGCCTTGTAATCTCATGTGTGTTTTCGAACATGTATTAAAAAATTGGAGATTCATTCTTGCTAAAATGGTGTGGATGGGATTTGGAAAAGTAATTTAAATTAATCCATCGCCCTTCGGGGATTCAGATTATAGCAGAGATTTTGCAAAACATTTCCATGTTTATTATGAAAGCACCAATCATATTATTTCAACATCACTGGGTTCAATCACAATTTATTGGAGTATCTCATGTTTAACTTGCTAATGCTCATTTTTAGTACCTTAATGGGTGCTTGCAGTCATTTATTTTAGGTTGATGCAGATTATTTATGATCACCGCACTTTTTTTCTCCTCTAAAAAGATCTATTCCTCGTGTAAGCTTCCGACAAAAAATCTGCAATAGAGTAATTTGTGGTTGAATTTCACAAACCTGTAGTGGAATCTTTTGGATTTAAATCAAATACCTTCCTGTATATTCACATACCATAGATTCACAAACCATAACATAACAAGAAAAATAACAATGCTAACCAAAATCCTCTTCCTCGAATGGATGCTCTGTACCCTCTTCTCCCACGAGTTGTGCTTTGACGCCTTCTACGATCGGGGTGAGGAGCCAAATAAGGATGTGGGTGACATGTGATGAAAAAAGAGTGGTTCCTTACAAGGACACTGTGTCTAGCATCAAACATGGGTATTTGGCGAAAAAATCATCCTTTAACAAATCCATTGCCACAGAGGCCAAACGTTGTTCGCTTGGGAGTTTTGAAGCAAGTGGCCTCAGGCCTGGCATACTTTGGGCCAAATACATTGAGGAAAATCTAGGAAGGTGCCATAGAAATAAGAAGTAAAGAGAAGCCAAGTTCAAAGATGGCGAAAAAGGATCCAAAACCCGATCTTCACCCTTCTATAAGTGTTTTATTTATTCCTCATCTTGTTGGGGTTGGGGCTTATCCGCATTACTGTAGGTTATATTTAGCAATAGAAATAACGCTTGTTTTACTTCTCTCTTGGATGGGAGTTGCGGTAAGCATTCCTTTCATACTTGTTCGTACATGCTTTGCACATGAGTCTCATTGATCTATTTTGATTATTTTTGGACATTAAAACAAATTCAATTTTAATTTTGATTCTCTTTATCTGACCAAATTAGAGAGCATATGTTGCGGAGAACATTATTTCACAATATGATGGAAGTTGTGCAGATCTAATTATGTGTTCATTTTGCTCACTTGTTTTAGCAAAGCCTTGGTTTGGACTGAAAATTTATGATTGTTTAGTTTAGGGTTATGAAAACTATTGGTGTATCTACACCTTTATGTTTTAATTTTACTTAGGTTCAGGGCTCCTGGGTTGTTAGCAGGTCTCATGGGTCTAGATATCTTTCCCCCTATTATTATTGTAATATAGGTGGGGCAATTTCCCCGCACCTAGCTATGATATGGATGCTACTATAATGGCATCCACCCACTATATTCCAGACTCCCCTCCCCAAACAATATTGATCCATAAAACAATCTCTCCTACTAATCCACCCGGCCTCATTCAAATCTACTTGTTTCCTTCTTGCCTCCATTACCCGCTTGCATTAAATATAGAAATAAAGTTTTGCAACACTGACTAAGTTGCCGAATGCGCACGAGTTGGTAGAGAGGTAAAAGAAAGTAAGCAACATCTAAATGTCATATCCTAGTGATGCAGTTTGAATTCCTAAAATTCTTTATCTTTGCTTACTAAGAGTACAATCTATGAATTCTAATGTGTGTCCTAGTAACGTAAGTAAGATACTAGCCTCCTATAGTCTCCATTATCTTTGAACATGCACTAAGTTCCAAGTGAAAGACACTATACGACTTAGAGTGGAAACGTAATAGAAGCCTAATCATCATTCAGGTCTAAGCATGTCCCCTAAGTTATTGACAAGCAAATTCTGCTCAACTAATATCAGCCCCATCTCAGCAGGGACTACACTGCCATGCAACACTTGTTTTGATGGCATTCATGTTACTTTTCAATGTTGTACTATTAAAAAAATATAGTTGTAATTAATCAAATCAAGGTTGATAAAATATATATAATGTCAAATAATTAAATTATTCTTATTAAATAATTAAATTAAAACATCTTACATAATGTATTGTTTACTAATATATCAAATATAAAGAACATAAGATAAAAGTTGAATTTAATAAAGTTTTTTTTTTCAAAGGAAAAAGCATTTTCGATTATATTCATTAGAATCAAAAGAATTTTTCTAGTAAAAAATAGATATTTAGAGATAGTAGCCATGACTATTGTTGTCAAAGTGTCTTCTATCTGTTTGAAAAAACATCACCTATAGACATATACTAGGACGACTTCACCTTGACTATAACATGTTATCTTAGAAGACTACAAAGTCTAGAGAATACAAGACCAAAACATTGTTTACATATATTGCAAAAGGGATAAGACCAATTCATGTGCTCAAAAAACATTGAAGGAGCCAGCAGTGGCTACAGATCCATCAAGGAATTCTTCATAAAGCATCTTCCCAACCTGCTTATCCAAAGCAAACTTAGAAATATTATCTACCACAATGTTGAAATACTTGTGTATGTGGAAGCATTAAATCAAATATATTCTCATACATTAGTATGTTAATGATGATGATGTTGTTTACTATATGTTAAGATTAATAAAGATTATCTAATAAATATAAGGAATTATGCTAAATATTCTTTACAATATTTTTTCTATGTTTGAATGAATAGGATGGAAATGAAAGTACTAAGATCATTATCGTAAAGTGGTGTAGGGGAAAGGAAGAACATTCCCATCCAAGCTTATTAAATGTTCATTTGGCGTAGAAATTTCAACCTTTAAAACCTGTAAGAGTTTTTCAAGATTTTGATCCACTCCTGCAAATGATTGGCCACACCCAACTATTATGGCATATCAACAATTTAATTCAATTGGAATGATGCATTGTTACCCTTTGTTGAGGAAAATGCAAATCATGACCACACTACATGCTACGATTTCAACACTCTGTGATTTATGTTTTTCTGTATCAATTCCACTTAGATCAAATTTGACCTCAATTTCAAATAAATGATGAGTTGGTAAAATATTTGACTCCCAATTCCATATGGATAACCTTGTTGGACATCGACTTCAATCTCAAATCGCAGCCTCAAGTCTTCATACTCTAGGATAAAATATCTAACTTGCAAATTTGTCTGTCATTCTACATTTTCAAACATAGGAGTTTTGATTCAATTGGCTATTGATGGAAATGCCCAACTAAAGCTTGATTGCATGCAACAATCTGATCTACAATTTCATTGTTCGCCATAGTTGTCAAAGACAAATTGCTCTCGTTGACAATGAATTTGCTCAAAACACAACCATTCAATAAGGGATTCATAATTCTAGTTAAAATGCAATAGAAATGTAATGAACGATAGAAATTTATAGTCACGGGTATTGATTTCACAAAAAGGAGAGTGAATTTAGTCCTATAACCTGTAATATCACTAATCCCCTTCTCTCATCTCCTCCTATTCACGCTACAACTAATATAATTTATACAATTTGATGAGAAATATGACTCAAATCCACTAATTAGATTGAGATCTTCCATTATTAGCAAATATAAAATCAAACTCCAAACTTTATTCTAACAATCCATATTCATACTAAATCTAGCAAATTTTTCTCCTACCTAACATGAAAAAAGTTACAACAAATTTCCTCCCTATGTAGATCACCCTCGAAACTTCTAGAATCATTACAAACTTAGAAAAAAATCAACTTGAAATGATGCTCCTGCATCAAACTCCCAAGGAATAAAATATTGACTCATGGGCTCCTTCCCATGAGTGCCTCAATATTGTTTGCATGTTGTTAAATATCTACTTCAGTCATCCATGTGGAATCTTCAATTGGATGATTCTTCCACTTTACAAAGTACTAAAAGTTCTCCTTGCCCTTAGTCCTCTTGACAACCTTCTTGTCTAAAATTATTCAAGCTAGTTTGGCTATGTTGTAGGTGGTTATTGCTCCCATTGTACAGTCTGATGAGTATTAGGAGCATCTATTGATAATTCTACTTCTTCTAGCTTGTAATGATACAGGTCTGAAACTTGAAAATTGGAGTGATCTAGGTGGATATTGGTGGCCACCCACCTATTCCAACTAGCTCCTCTTGACAGTTTTTAGTTCAACACATTCTTCTATACTTCCTTGTAATTATGGGTTCTACATTTTCGGGGTTGTCTGAATCCCTACACATCTTCCAGGTGGATATTGGTGGCCGCCCACCTAATCCAGTTGGCTTATTTTGGAAGTTTTCATATCATCACATCTTTTTGTACTTCCAGGGCCGTTTTGGGGCCCTAAACAATGTTTTTTTGTCTTGACACAGTCAAACTATAGACGAGGTCACATTTTGATGGCATAATGTGTAGTTCTATAAAATACCTTTCCAATGGGCTATCATGTGCCTAAAATGGAGGCCGTATGCAAAAGTTACGACCCTAGAAAGTTGAGGTACCAACTTACTTAGTGAGGCCCACATAACTTTAGGTGTTTCACCTCCTAGGGTTAGGTTTTTGGATGTCTAGGGTTTTTTCATTCATGAGTAATGTTAAAAAGGCCTATGGAGCCTCATTGTAATCATCCTACTCAGACGGATGCACGTAGTAGCCACATCTCTTCTCAAAGATAGCTACCACCATTCGAGCAAGTTTTTTTCAGTTCTGCAGTTTTACAGTTTCAATCTATTTCATTTATTCAATAGAAGTTATTGTTCACTAGATATATGTTGTTGTTCTCTGTATCTCTTTGGTATTTTATTCAGTCTGTTAGTCAGTTCATTCCTCTCATAAATTCGGGTCAGTGGTATCAAAGAGATCTTCTCTTCATTTGTTTATTTTTGTGCATGTCCCCGACAAGATCTGGGTACAAGAAGTTGGGACTCGAACCAGTCGATCCTTTGCAAGATCGGTCACGTTGAGCCCGAAAAATCACATGGGGGATAAAAATAAAGATGATGGATTAGGAGATCCTTTTAAAATGTTTCTCAAGGAATCCCTTGTGTGACAAAGGAACGAAATGATAGACAACTTTACACAGATCCTTCGGTGACTACCCACAGAAGAAGCATCTTCATCAAGCAGCCATGCAACCCCCTTCAAGGTACAGGTAAATTTGTATATTCCATTATTTGAAGGATTGATAGATGCGGATGTTGTAGATAAATGGTTGAATCTACTCGAAGGGTATTTTTCGGTCCCAATTTTTTTGATAGGGAAAAGAATACTTTTGTACTTCTCAAGTTCATCCCCCATGTTAAGGACTGGTGGGATACTTACTCTGAGCAAAGGGCCATAGAGGAATATGCAATATTTATGATCACCCTCACATGGGATTCCTTCAAGGATGCCATTAAAGAAAGGTACTACCATGTTGGAAGCTACGAGGACTAGTACACAAGATGGACCACCCTGCGTCAAGGAAGGGACCAGATAGTACCAGATTTCACCAATATTTTCCATACCCTACGCACCAAATTGGGTATCAAAGACTCTAAGCGACATCGAGTGCTCAAATATTGTGGTTATTTGCATAGATAGATTCAAACAAAAATGGATTTTTTGGACATCACATCATTGGGTACGGATTATAGATATGTTGTCAAGATCAATTAGAAATTTAAGCAGAAGAGGCAAGAGTTTGGATCTGCAAACTCCTCACATTCGAAGTAGGGAAAAGGTATCCCCAACCCACAAAAAAATGGGCAGAACAAATATGGCCACTCTCAAGACAACCAGTCCAAGCCGCAATACATGAAGGGTAATGAGAAGTCGAAGAAGGACATGGGAAAATGGTGTGAATACCATACAATCCCTTGGCACAACGTCGAAGAATGCTGCTCCAAGAAGTCACTCGTGTTCGAGCTGAAAAATTCTGAGTCATAGGACAATTCTGACTCTGACTCAAATCCAGAAGGAGGGAAGTGTATTATTGATGTTGAACCCAATGCCACTTTCTCTACCACCAAAGTCCATCCAAGCGAACCAGAAGAACCAAACGAAGGGGAACGTCTCTTTCACTCACAGAAGTGGTAAAGAGGGCTATGCTTCATATCACTGTCGATAGTGGAAGTCAGAAGAACCTGATGTTAGTAGAGGTCATCAAGTAGTTGGACCTTCCAATGACACCACACCCACAACCCTACACCATCAATTGGCTTCGCCAAGGAAGAGATCTCTATGTCATCCAACAATGACATCTGCCCTATGGCATCAAACCTTTCAAAGGTGAGATATTGTGTGATATTTCTCCCCTTGAAGTTTGTGATGTTCTTTTAGGAAAACCATATTTGTGGAAGCGACATGTTGTGTATGAGTCTAGACTCTGCAATGTTAATATTAGTTTTGGTAGACAGTTGTATAGGATACACAGGTAGTGAGGTTGATGGATGATGTATTGAGACCCTTCACCAACTCTTGTGTGGTGGTATATTTGGATGAGATCCTAATCTTTAGTAGAACTTGGGAGGAGCACATGCATCATATTCAGTAGGTTTTGAGCACTCTGCGGCAACACAAGCTATATGCCAACTTGGAAAAATGATCATTTGGCATGAACAAGGTCCAATACTTGTGATACATTTTTTATGAGCACGGGGTACATGTTAATCTAGCTAAGATCCAAGTCATCCGTGACTAGCCAATTACGACCACACTAACTGAGCTTCAGAGCTTCTTGATATTGTCCAACTTCTACCGATGATTCATGTTAGGATTCTCCCATATTGCATGGGCCCTCATCCAAGTGACCAAGGGAGGTGGCAGGGAAAATTTTTTGTGGGGGAAGGAACAACAACGAGCATTTGATGATCTAAAGCATCGCTTGTGCTCAACTACAATACTCTCCTTACTTGATCTGCAACAACCGTTCGATATTGAGACTGATGCATCTGACTATGCTATAGGTGTAGTTCTCAATTAGTACAATCATCTGGTAGCATACCATAGTGAGACACTCTCAGATACTATCCGGAAATACCCCACCTATGACAAGCAAATGTATTATAGTGTACAATCTTGTCGTCAATGGAAACATTACATTCTGGGAAAGGAGACAATCATCCACAATGATCACAAGCCTATGCAGTTCATACAGACATAGGGAAGTTGCATAATGACCACCATCAGAATTGTTCCACCTACCTGCAACAGTTTCATCTCAACATCAAGTATAAGACATGGAGCACAAATCATGTCATTGACTGCCTCAGTCAACCTCCCATGGTTTCACTCACCACCATGCTCCATTCCTATGAGCATGAGGCATCTGAGTGACCCCAACTTTATCAGCAAGATCCAAACTTCGCCACCACCTATCATCTCCTAGGTACAAGAACGAATGTCACCGATTTTGACATTCAGGATGGACTGTTACGCCATCTGAGCCATCTCTGTGTTCCTGCAAGAGAGCATGCAAAGATGATTTGGGAGGCTCACTATAGTCGGATGGCGAGACATTTTTGCATGGAGAAAATTGTGGTCGTTCTACATAAACATTTTTATTGGACAAAACTTCGATAGGATGTTAGGAAGTATATCACATCTTTCACTGCCTGTGTCATTTCCAAGCCAACCATCAAGAATCAAGGCCTATACACCCCTCTTCCTACTCACAAGAGGCCTTAGGAATCCATCTCGATGGATTACATGTCTAGCCTTTCATCCACCGATCAAGGCAATGATTGTGTATTTGTGGTAGTTGATCAGTTTTCAAAGATGGCCATCCTCATAGCCTACAAGAAGATCATCACAGTGAAATATACTTCCAATCTCTTCTTCGAACGCATGTGGGTCCATTTTTGGATACCACATACCATCAACTCTGATCAGGACAACGGGTTCCTCAGCACATTTTGGTCGAGTCTCTAGTCATTGTTGGACACCAAGCTCACTAAATCCACTGCTTTCCACCCCCAAACTGACATCCAAACAAAGTTCGTTAATCAAATGATTGTGCAAATCCTGCACATGTACAACTCTAAGAATATGCATACATGGGATGAGAGACTTCCCTATGTTTAACACAACTACAACAGGGCTCTCCATAGCTCCACCGACCATAGCCTATTTTAGGTGGGGTTGGGATTCCAACCCTTAGGTCCCATTGATGTTGCACTACCTCTTGCAACCACATAGGCATAATCTTCCCATGTATAGTCTTAGGCCGACAAAACCACCAGATTCATTAAGCGGATTCAGCACATCCACCAACAAGTCCATGAGATTTTGAAAAAGATAATGCTAAGTGCAAGAAGTGCCATGATCAACATAGGGTACCACACCAGTTTCAGGTGGGAGACAAGGTCTGGTTAAATTTACATAAAGAGCACCTTACAGGGCCCCATCGGAAGCTCTGCCCACTGCGTTATGGGCCTTACATTATCACCAAGGTTGTGGGTAGCAATGTTTTTGAGCTCAGCACTCCACCCTTCCTTGGCTTGCACCCAGTGTTCAATGTGGACCTCCTTCAGCCATATTTTCCACCACTATTGGACACCTCAAAGATCATAGAATAAATGACACCAACATAGCTCAATCTTGACTACATGGAATAGGAATCCACTGATCACATAGTGGACACATAGGTCAAGGGCACTCAACAGTAGAGGATCCATCTTTATCAGGTTGTCAAGGCAGGGTAGCTCCTACACCAAGGAAAGTGGCTCACTCAGGGCCAAATTCAGTAGAAGCTTCATCACCTAATGGGGGAAATCAATGCAATGGAGACCACTACTTCCTAAGGGGGGAGGACTGATCCAGTTGGATATTATTGGCCACCCACCTATTCCAACTAGCTCCTCTTGACATTTTTTAGTTCAACACGTTCTTCTGTACTTGTTTGTAATTGTGGGTTCTACACTTTCGAGGTTGTCTGAAGCAATACATATTTTCCAGGTGGAGACTAGTGGCTGCCCACCTAAGCCAACTGGATTATTTTGGAATTTTTCATATCAACACATATTTTTGTACTTCCAGGGTCATTTTGGGGCGCTAAACAATGTTTTTTTGTCTTGCCACAGTCAAACTGTAAATGAAGTCAGAGTTTGACAACATCATGTGTATTTCTCAAAAAGAACTTTCCAACGGGCTATCACTTGCCTAAAACATAGATCATATGCAAAATTTATGACCCCAGGAAGTTGAGGTACCAACTTACCAAATGGGGCCCACATAACTTTTGGTGTTTCACCTCCTAGGGTTAGGTTTTTGGATGTCTAGGGTTTTTGAATTCATGAGTTATGTTAAAAAGGCCTCTAGAGCCTCATTGTAATCATTCTACTCAGACGGATATGTGTAGCAGCCACATCTCTTCTCAAATATAGCTACCACCATTCGAGCAAGTTGCTTTCAGTTATGCAGTTTTACAATGTCAACCTATTTCATTTATTCAATAGAAGTTATTGTTCAAAGGGCATATGTTGATGTTCTGTGTATCTTTGTGTTATTGTATTATGTTTGTTAATCAGTTCATTTCGCTCATAAATCCGGATCATGGAGAGATTCCAATTTTGTGTGGAAACTTGATTTCATAGACATTTGAAGAATATTTCCTTAAAATTCTATAGGGTCCAATCTTCTTCAGCTTCAATTTGTTGTATTCTCCCTTGGGAAACCTTTCCTTTCTGAGGTGTGCCAATACCATATCTCCAAATTCAAAATTCAACTCTCTTATTTTCAAATATGCTTGTTGTTTGCACTTGTTGTCGCTTCTCTGTAGCTTATGCTTAACTTGATCATGTAGCTCCTGCATATTTATAGAAAAGTCTTCACCATCAACACCTCTCACCTCTTGCTTTCCTAAATTCCTCGACTCATTAATTCCTCTTAGGTGCATTCCATATACAATCTGAAATGGACTCAAACCCATGCTTCTGTTTAGTGAATCATTGTAAGAAAATTCTACTTATGCAAGTACTTGATCCCACTGTTTGTGATGTTCACTTACCATGATCCTTAATATATTTCCCATACTTTTTTTTACCACCTATGTTTTCGCATTTGTCTGTGGGTGGTAGGATATACTGAAATTGAGACTGGTCCCTAACTTCTTCCAAAGAGTCCTAAAAAAATGACCCACAAACTTAGTGTCCCTATCATAAATTATACTTCTAGGAAACCCATGCAATCTCACCACTTCCTTGAAGAAAAAAAATTCAATGTTAGTTGCATCACTTGTTTTTGTGCAAGAATTAAAATGTGTCATTTTTTAGAATCTATCACCAACAACATAAATTGAATCATTTCCCTTTTGAGTCTATTGCAATCCTAATAAAAAACCCATACTTGTTGAATCTCGTGATCTACTAGGAATAGGTAAAGGCTGATACAAACCATCTTTTTGGGTTCTACCCTTAGCATGCTAACAAATCCTACATCTTTCCACAAATATTTTAACGTTATTTTGCATACCTAGCCAAAAGTAAAATGCACTTAATTGAGCAAAAGTCTCGTCTTTCCCAAAGTGTCTTGCCAAGCCTCCATTGTCTTTCTCCTTCAATAAATTCTCACTCATTGAACACTTTGGGATGCATAACCGGTTTCTCTTTAACAATAACCCTTCATGTATAATGTAATCCATCCATAGACTTCTGTCTCTACTCACTGGATTTTCACATTTTGCATATGCTTCTTTGAAATTGTTAGGGACCTAACCTCTGTAACCCCTCACATAGGTAGAATACTATTAATAAAGCCTATTTAATAAATGTGAACAAGTAAATGTAAGAAGACCTAATAGAATCTTCCTCTTCTAGAAGGATATTTCTCTTGAGAAAGCCTTGTCTTGAGAATTATTGTAATAGAGCGTTGTTATGATGGAGGTTTCACCTTCGAAGAGGAAAGTGAACATTTATTTCTATCAATAAAGGTATCATTTTTTATTGTGGTTCTCTACATTTGTTGTTCCATTGGTATTTTCTGTGGTATTTTTGTTTTTTGTTTAATATAATAGGTCTGATACCTAACAAGTGTTATCAGAGCACTTTTCTTTGTGAAATTTGTGGGAATTTTTTCAAGGTAGAGACATGTATTGTCGACGTATTTAAAGCATAGAGATTTGTCACTCAGCGAGTAAAACTATGATGGGGAAGATTACACAAAGGAAATACATATGGTTTCATGGGGTTTCTTAGAAACAAACATTTCACCTTGTTGCAAACCTTTGTAACCCCTGTTGGTACCCCTCAAGTAGTATCGCATCAGACAAAATATGTACACGTCCATCACTCCCATGTATCGGTAGGTATATCGAGAATCCCCTAGATCTCCTCAAACCAGCTCTAGATTAGTCAATTAGCCACCTAATTGCTATAGTGATACCGAGAATAGTACTCGAGAAGATACTCTCTAGTACTTGGGTAATCAAATAGTACAACGAAGGGTACGATCGATCCTCCTTAGTTGGTGCCCTAAGATATTGGGCCGAGGACTAATGTTCGACCCTGCATGCATATCAGAGAGCTATAGAAGAGGGAAAACCCTTATTTGTAAGAACCATGAAAAACCTAACCCTTGGGAAGGAAACGTAACATAAAAGGAACATACAAGATCTATTGCCCTGCAACCTTGCCTCCTCTATTCTAGTTGTGAAATTCCTACAACATTTTTCATGCTAACAATTTGGGAACTTTGTCACTGCAGTATTTTTTAAGATAGAGTATAAATATGCGGGAGTAAAAAGAAAAAAACAAGTATACTGGTCCCATCGATGCCCTTATTCGGGACCCATTCCATTAGATTCCTCTTTTCTCCCTGATCGCCCTAGTACCTATCACTTATAAGCATTTTTTATTCTGTGGTCCCACCCAGCCTTCCCAACACCCTTATTTGACATATATCCCATTGGCTTTCCCTTGTCTCTCTAATTGCAATCATACAGGTCACCTCTTCGCCTTTTTTTTCAGTGGACCCACTTCCCCTTATAGGAACCCCTCTTCTCCAAATGGCCAACACTCACAACCAAGACCTAAAAGATGAAGTCAAACAAAACAAGGAGAACATACAAAAAGTGACTTCTGACATTGCTTCCATCAATTCCATATTTTCACACTTCCAAGACCATCTCGAGAACAAATTTGACACTATGGATACCAAATTCACTGGTGAATTTGACACCTTGAAATCTACTCTCAACCATTTGTTGAACCGAGACCTGGGCCCTTGCTTCTATGAACAACCATCACACTTAAATGATGATGACTTCTCCCATTCAATGGAATTTCAATCCAAATATTTTCATCGTGAGCCCCATATTCCCAGTGATGAGGTCAATAAATTTGATGGCTCGGGTCCCACGGGATGGGTCACTCAAATGGAGCATTCTTTTTCTTTGCATGGAATTACTGATGAGTTAGCCAAACTTTGTTATGATTTTCTCTATCTATATCTTGAACGTTGGCAATGGTGGAAATGGCGTAAAAATGCACACCATGGGTATGTTGCTTGAAACCATTTTTTTGTGGATCTCTATGAAATTTTTGACACAGACACCCACTATTTGGATCATTTGACCTAGTTGAAATAGTCTCGTATAATGGAAGAATTTATAACCATCTTTGAGAACTTGGATTTAATAATTGAGGGTATGACAGATGCCTTCTTCAGGGAATTCTTTATTAGTGACCTAAAGGATAAAATATGAGCCCAAGTCCTCATAGATCATCCCCAGACTTGGTTGGGAGCTACTAAACATGCCAAAGAATCACAACAGGTTGTCTTTTCCCAGAACCGAAAACCCTCTTTTCTTCCCTACCCTCAACCTACAATTCTTGTTCCTCCTACCGCCCCTCTCAAGGTCCAAAAATTAACTAGGGTAGAAATGGTTGAACACGAACTTAAGGGTCTTTTCTATAATTGTGATGACAAATATTTTCCCAGGCATAAGTGTAAGGAACAAAAGCTTTTTATGGCCATCTCAAAGGATGTTATTGACGAGGAGGTTGAATTATCCCCTATGGAAGAGCTACCCCCAATAGATGATACTACTCCCCCTGCTGACCCACTAGAAGTTGAATTGTTGATTTCGATGCATGCCCTCATTGGATTCTCTGCTCCCCAAACCCTCAAGATAATTGGCTACATTAAGCATAGGTGGAAACACCCATAATTTTATTCCCCACCACATTTCCCAAGAAATCAATTGTTATATATGTGTCATTAACAATTTTCAAATCATGATTTCCAATGGTGGTTCCATGAAATGTGGTGGGTGTTGTGAAAATGTGCACCTACAAATTGGTCGGTACCACCTAAAATCTCTTATGTTTTATATAGCCATGGGCGAACATTGTGCTTGATGTTGAATGGTTACGCACTCTAGGCCCCATTCTAATGGATTTTAAAGAATTAACCATGCAATTCCAACAGGAGAAACAACAATATAAGTTCCATGGAATCACAATAGGCTCCCCTAACATCATCATTTTCCATCAAATGGAAAATATCATCAAAAAAGGTTGTTCAGGCATTATTTCCCAACTCCATTCCATTAAAACAGTTGAGACACCCTCAATGCATCCTGACCTCCAATCTATCCTCTCAAAACACCAAGTTGTTTTTTCCACTCTCCATGGAATTCCCCTTCCCTTGGTGTTCATGATCATTCCATTCCTCTCATCCCAAGCATTCTTCCTCCCAACATTCACCCTTATCTTCATCCCTTTTTCTAGAAAAATGAAATTGAGAAAATTGTTCAAGAATTTCTCGATGTGGGTGTTATCCATCCTAGTACCATCCCCTATTCCTCTCCTTTGGTCATGGTACTCAAGAAAGAAGGCACTTGGTGCATGTTTCCATACTTTTAGACCCTCAACAAACTCACCATCAAAGACAAATTTCCCATTCTTATCAATGATGATCTATTGGATGAATTGAGTGGTGCTCAATACTTTACCAAACTTGATATTCGTTCTGGATATCACTAGATATGTATGAAAGAGGAAGAAATTCCCAAGGAAACAATTAGAACTCATGAGTGTCACTATGAGTTCTTGGTAATTCCTTTTGGCCAGTGTAATCCCCCTCCCCC
>CBVK0100365952.1:0-12896 GCA_900067695.1 Picea abies
CCCCACTTTCCAAAGTCTCATGAATAATTTCTTACGTCCTTTTCTCCATAATTTTGTCTTAGTTTTCTTTGATGATATTCTCATCTATAGTAAAACTTGGATAGCCCATCTTGCCCATGAGGATCAAGTTATCCATCTACTCTCTCAGCACCAACATTTCCTCAAACAATCTAAATGTTCCTTTGGAGCCTCGAAAGTGGAGTACCTAGGTCATATTGTCAGCAAGGATGGTGTATGGGTGGATCCTAAGAAAATTGAAGCTATGTAGGATTGGTCTTACCCTGAAACTCTTACGAGCTTATGTGGTTTTCTAGTTTTAATGGGATATAATCGTAAGTTTGTTCATAATTATGGAAAAATTGCAACACCTCTCACTACTTTCCTTAAAAAGAATGCTTTCAATTAGACTCCAACAATTGATCAATCCTTCCACACCTTGAAAGAGGCTATGTGCACGAATCTTGTCCTAGCACTTCTCGACTTCACAAATACTTTTGTCTTGGAATGTGATTCTTCAGGGAAACGAATTGGGGTAGTTCTCATGCAAGATGGCACTCCTTTGGCCTTCACTAGAAAACAACTTTTGGAGAGACATTTGGACCAATCAATATATGAAATGGAAATTTTGGCTATTATGCACACCAAGGGTCTATGGCATCCTTATGTATTGGGGCATTGCTTCCATATTAAAATTGATCACCATATCCTCAAGTATTTTCTGGAACAACGAATTTCATCCCCGTAGCAACAAAAATGGTTGACCAAGCTATTTGGATATGATTATGTGATCATTTACAATAAGGGAAAAGAAAATGTGGTTTCTTATGCTCTTTCCAGGAAGTATGAAGAATAAGGGTCCCTCTTTTCCCTCTCCTTCATGTACCAAATTGGCACCTAGCTATTCGCCAGGAATGGATACAAGACCCCAAACTTTCTCTCCTAATCCAAAAATTACAACACCATTCTCCAGCTTCTCCAGGGAACTTTTGTCACAATGAAGAGATTCACTATAAATGCCATCAATATTTAAGAAAACAGTCACAACTTAAATCCATGGTGCTTTCTGAGCCTCATGCTTCACCCACAACTGGGCATTCAGGGTTTAGCAAATCCTATGAGCATGTCAAACACTCTTTTCTTCTGGGACAATATGAAATAGGATGTCTACACCTTTGTGGTTGAATGTGATGTTTTTCAATTCCACAAGGGAGAAATAGTCAAAGCTCCAGGCAGACTCCAACTACTTTCAATTCCCCCTGCTATCTGAAGGGATATTTCTATGCATTTTATTGTTGGCTTACCTAAATCGGGCAATCAGTCAATCATCATGGTGGTAGTTGATCGTCTTTCCAAATATGCTCATTTATGTGCTCTTCAACACTCATTCACTGCATTTACAGTGGCTCAAATTTTCATGGACAATATCTTCAAACTTCATGGCATGCCTCATTCCATTGTCTCTAACTGAGATCCAAATTTCACCAAAAACTTTTGGAAATAATTGTTCAGGCTCTAGGAAACCCAATTGCATTTCTATACAGACTATCATCTCCAGAATGATGGCCAAACTTGAGTTTTCAAAAAATGTTTGGAAACATATTTGCAGTGTTTTGCATCCAACAGAAAAAATAATTGGACTCAGTGGTTACCCCTAACTGAATGGTGATACAACACATCTTACCATACAACTACTCACATGACTCCTTTTGAAGTAGTCTATGGAAAAAATCCATAGTTGGTTCTCTCATACATTTCAGGTGTCTCGGAGGTTTAGGAAGTTGAAAAAAATATTATAGTCTAAGAGGTCATTCTTCATGCCCTCAAAGAAAATTTGGTCATGGATCATAATCACTTGAAACAACAAGCAGATCAAGGTCATTCCAAATGTCAATTTTTTGAACGAACCAAGTGTTTCTTCATCTGCAACCTTATAAGCAGACTTCACTCAAAGTTGAACATTGTCATAAAATTTCTCCCAAATTTTATGGTTTGACATTAGTTAATAAGACCTATTTAATAAATGTGAACAAGTCAATATAAGAAGATATAATAGAAGCTTATGCTTCTAGAAAGATCTTCCTCAGAAATATTCTTTAGAAGATAGAATTAGTATAAATAAGAGTTGGAGGCATGAGAAAGACTTGTCTTGAGAATTATTGTAATAGAGTGTTTCTCTGTTGGAGGTTTCCCCCTCGAAGAGGCAAGTGAACATTGCTTTCTATCATTAAAGGTGTCATTTTTTGTTGTGGTTCTCTACATTTGTTGTTATGCTAGTATTTTCTGCATTATTTATGTTTTTTGCTTAATATAATAGATCTGGTACATAATAGAAATATGCATCATCCTTATACAATTCTTTCAATCAAAACCCAAGACATACACTTGGAATTCCTATAAAATCAAGCTTCTCCTGCTCAAAGAATATGAAACTTTGTTAGACTTTCCACTTATATTTTTGAGAGAAAAAGTAAAATTCTGCAAAATCTCAACCTACTTGACATGCTTGTGATTCAACTTTGTTTGCTTGTTAATGAATTGTAAGGCATGGTTGTCAATACACAAAACAAACTCGTTGGGAATCAAATAGTGTATATGTTTCTTCAATGCTTGAACAAGAGCATAAAATTTATTATCATATAACGAGTACTTATGTTTAGCATCATTAATTTTTTCACTATGATAGGCAACTAGTTTACCTTCCTAACTCAAAACAACACCAATAGCAATCCCATTAGCATCACATTTAACTTGAAAACATTTATTAAAATATCATAGGACCAAGATAGGTTGTTCTTTTATCTTCTTCTTAAGAAATTGAAAACCCTTTTCAGCTTCCTCAATCCATTGGAATGGTTTCTTGTTTCCTTTATTTGTCTCCATAATTGGAGCACAAATTCCACTAAAGTTTTTGATAAATTTTCTATGGAAACTTTCCAAAACAGAAAAATTCTTACCTCAAAAACACTCCTTGGAGTATGCCACTGTACTATGGCTCTAAATTTCTCTTGATCCATCTTCAGACCTTCCTATGATATGACAAAACCCAAATATACCAACTTTATCTTCATAAAAGTGCACTTCTTCAGATTCGCTAGTAACTTCTCTTTTTGCAGCTTATTGAAAACCAACCTAAGATGTCTAATATGTTCTTCCTTATAGTGGTTGTAAACTAAGATATCATCTAGGTAAACAATGACAAGTTTACCTGTAAAATATTTAAGTACTTCATTCATAATCCTCATGAAAGTACTTAGAGGATTTGTCAACCTAAATGGCATCACTAACCATTCATAAAGTCCATCTTTTGTCTTAAATGTTGTTTTCCATTCATCACCCTCTCTGAATATAATTTGATGATATCCACTTTTCAAATATATCTTAGAAAAATACCTTTCACCACTCAAAGAATCCATCAATAATCCATACAAGGAAAAGGGAAATTATACCTAATTGTGATCTTGTCGATGGCCCTGGAATCTTTACACATCCTCCATATTCCATGTTTATTTTGACTCGACACTCTAGGAACAACACATGGACTTAAGCTCTCTCTTACAAGTCCTTTATCAAGCAACTCCTACACCTGATTTTTAATTTTCTCATTGTCCCTTGGAGTCATCCTGTAAGCTTCTTTGTTTGTTAGACTAGATGCAGGGATGAGGTCATTGTGATGGCTAATGTTTCTTATTCGTGGTAACTCATTAAGAAAATCATACACATATATATTGGAAAATTCATCTAATAATTTTTAATTTCTTCAAGAAAATCAATTAGTTGGGTGCCAGTAAGAACTACTCTCAGATTGCAAATCAAAGAAAAAATTACCTCCTCATTTATGATTTGATGCATGAATTCTTTGCCACCAACCATTAGCACTTTAGGACTATTCTACTATGTTGCTCCTTCATCCTTCATTGGTATGAGTGTATGCTTCTTCCCATCTTTCACAAAAGTATAAGTATTATTCCTCCCATCGTGAACTACATTCCTTTCAAATTGCAAAGGTCTACCCAAAAGAACATGACATACAACCATAGGCATAACATCACAAATTTCCTGATCCTTATAACTTCCAATCTGGAACTCCACTTGACATTGGTCATTTACCAAGACTTGATGTCTTTTCTGCAACCAAGACACTTTGTAAGGAGTTGGATGAACTGTCTTCTTCAAACCCAACTTATCCACCATCTTTTTAGACACCACATTGTAAATACTTCCACTATCTATGACAACTTTGCATCATTTACCTTTTGACTTACAGATAGTTCTAAATAAGGTCTTCATTTAGGAAGGTTCTTGGATCTTCTTGTTTGGATTTAGTAGAACTCTCTTGATCGACATGGATTCTCCAACTTCAGGAACATCTTCTTGTGGAGTTGGATTCACATTGTCCCCATGTTCTTGTGAAATATGTTCACTTGACTTGTAGAAGCATTTTCTGGACATTCATAAGATTTATGACCATATTTATTGCATCTATAACATCTTGCTTGAAAATCTTTTCCTCTACCTCCGGAATAATATATCCTACCTCTAGAAAGATTACCTCTACTTGAGTGTTCATGTTGTCTTGAGTTTTTTTCTCCGTCTTTCTGTCCATGTGCTTGTCCTTGTCCACTTTGTTGTCCTCTTACTCTAGGACTTCTACCTTTTCCTCATTGACTTTGCTTCCTTGCCAACTTATTTTCATCTTTTAAGAAAAACTTGTATGCCTCTTCCGGTACCTATAGAGGCAAAAGATTGATCTCATCTTGTATATCAAATCTCAACCCATTGATATACCTGGCTACCTTCTCTGGAGTCTCTTCTATATAGCCAACTCTGATGTTTATCCTTTAAAATTCCTCAATGTACTCTCCAATATACAATAGTTTTTGTTTTAAATTCTACATTTATCTAAACAAAGTAAGATGGTAATCTTTGGGCATAAATTTACCTTTTAGTTTTGCTACCATTATGTCCTAGTTGTTAATCTTTGTTTTTCCCTTGTTCTTCCTTTCAACCTATACTCCATCCCACCAGAGAGATGTATGACCCCACATTCCGGTCACAACAAATTTAACTCTCTTGTCCTCATCAACATTCTCACAATCAAAATACTTGTTCATAGCATTGATCCAGTCAATCAATTCCTGAATGTTCAAGTTTCCTTCATACATAGGCACCTCCATCCTTGGTCTAGTACTCGTTCCCAAGACTGAACTAAGCAGTCTCACTTACGCATTTTCTTCTACAGGTGAGCTACTTCATCCTCTAGAAGTTATTCTTCTCTTTCACTAACATCTCCTATGTCAACTCCTTTACACAGTGCCATCTCCATGGCTTCCATCTATGCTTCAAGGTTCCTCATTTCCTCAAGCAATTTAGAATTAGAGACTAGCCTTCCTTGACCTCTTCCTCTTCTTCTAGATCTGAATGCCATCTCTTGAAAGATAAAATCTTCTACGGTACCTTGTGGAGAGTAATGGGCTAGTAATGGGCTCTAATACCAAAAATTGGTGTAGGGGAAAGGAAGAACCTTCCCATCCAAGCTCACTAAATGTTCATTTGGTGTAGAAATTTCAACCTTTAAAACATGTAAGAGATTTTTAGGATTTTGATCCACTCCTTCAAACAATTGACCACACCCATATATTATGTCGTATCAACAATTCAGTTCAGCTGGAATTATAAACATCATTAGTGAATCATATATATATATATATATATATATATATATATATATATTTATTAGTGAATCATTAGTGAGGAATTAAATACTAAAACAATTATAAACATCATATTTCAATAAATGAATATGATAATGTTATGTTCCATGAGATGAATAAAACTATTAAAATGGAATTAAATTCATTATTTTTTCAATGTTATTTTTATAAATGAATATGGTTGGAATGAAGGTAACAATGTAAATATGGTTTTTATAAGTTAAGAAGCCTATAGAGAAAAAGATAAATTTGAATTTTAGTTATTAAGAATAGAGTACTTAAAAGGAATTGTTGTTTATCTTAAACTTCTTTTATATCAAAATTCTTGTCAACAATAGATTGCCTAAAAAAAATCATAGTGATGTAGTTACCCAATAATGTATTTCCAATGAATAAGGAATCTTGTCTTACCTAAAAATCTCCATAAGCCATTGTAGGATGTCCTCTTAATATACACTATGACTCAATATAGTTGTTGGTTGATAATCCCTCACTTTATTTCATGCATGATAATGGTTTCATGTTGATCTCTTGGTGTAATATGCTAATGGTTGGATGGTATTTCTTATGGGTTGTGGATTTCATTGTTTCCAAATGGTTAATGGTGAATACTTTCTCCATTATGATGTATATATGGTGGATATGCTAATGGTTGGATGGTATTTCTTATGGGTTATGGATTTCATTGTTTCCAAATGGTTAATGGTGGATACTTTCTCCATTGTGATGTATGTATGGTCGATCATACTTAGTGTATGATGCTTACAAGTTGCATTTGATATATAAATTATGGTTAGCTTCATATTATGTGTTTGGTAGTGTTACCCAAATGGTTAGACCTGACATTCTTTATGATATACAATTGCAAATGAGCAAAGTTAATACACTATAACCAAATGAGGGGCAATAAAAGGTATTGTGATATGGTTGAAGGGATTATTAATGTTTATAGTGACACATACATATGTCAATAATCTAACCCACAAAGTGTTTGAAAATTATTTCAAGTTATTAAAATATTTGAAAGGATTGTGTATACCAACTACTCCTAGCATATCACTTACCAAACCATTGCATAGAAAGGTGGGCTTTAATTGTATCCTTTTGTTTGGATTTGGTGGCTCACTTTGCATTTGAAAATTTTTGTTGAGACTTTCCCTAGATACACCCACATTTAGCCATTTCAAGCAACCTCTCTTTGCTCTGGTTCAAGGCATTTTCACCATGATTGTGGGCACCCTAACACTGCAAATACCATATCATTTTTAGAATAAGAAGAAGAGAATATCTCTTTACTATTTACCCTTGGGTTTCTTTGGAATGAAAGATTACTTTCTTTTTCTTGCAGCCGACCTATTTCTCCTTCATTTGAGTGTTGTCTTGCATGGTTAAGAAGTCGTTTTCAAGCAAATAAACTTAGCCTATTGACGATTGAATTTCACTACTTGAAGAAGGATTGTAATAAGAAATGGAGATCTCAAATTCAAAGGCCACATAGCAACAATCGAAGGCAAAGGAGGTAAGCTCACTTGCTAAGATAAATTTATCTTCCTCTTGCATTGTGTTTGCATGAAATGCATTAGATTATATCAAAGCTAGGTATTCAATTTTGTCTTGTTAAACTCGATCTTTTCCTCCCTTATTTCGAACCTCGGTTTCATTATTTTCCATTGGTTCAAATCCATGAAATCCATGTGATGTCTAATCTCTCTTAGATATTTTACATAATTATATATGAAGAAAAATGACCATATATTTGCATGCACAGGTGGAAATTTGTGGGTATATTATCAATTTCAAACCTTTGTATATTTGACCAAGTTCACCCTCCTATTGACTTCAAAAGCCATAGATTGATATACCCACTTGTATATGTTGGTAACCATTAGTTAATGTCGCACCTTGTTGATTACCTTATGATGGAAATGATTTAGAGACATGGCTTAGTTTTCATGAATATATAGTCCTATGCTTTGGGGTACATACCTAATGAGTTGGTGTTGGCACAAGGGTAGACCCAGGGTTCACTCCAAGAGCGCAACAACAATCCCTAGCTACTGGTCATTTCGGCAGCACCTACAAAACAGATGTAGTCTCACCCGAAGCAACTAAGAAGGGGGTTGCAGGACAGAGATGTCTACAACCAGGGGAATATCAAGTGGAACTAATACAACAATAATGCAACATTCATATATCTCTTATCAGCTAGATCTACTCTGTGCAGCTATAGATATGATCTAACACAATAATGCAAATAATAGTATAACAATGACAGAGATCCAGGAATTAATCACACATACGACACAAAATATACGTGGTTCACCCTCTCTCTAGGGCCATGTCCACAAAACTGTGCTTATGATATATTAAGATAAAGCTTATAGTTTTGATCTGCACTCTTAGTTAGTAGATCTTCTCTCTTCTTCTCTTTGTCTCCCACCTTCCTGTGCACCCAACTGCAGGACTTGATCTTTGCACCCAGCTGAAGATCTTACAATACCAGAAGGCTCTCACTCTCAGCACTCCTCTCTCTCATAGTACAATAATCTCTCAACCAACAACAATCACTATCAATACCCAACACTAGTATCGACCCGGCCTAGTTCCTCTTGACCTCTATTTATACATTATAGTCCCTCACCGACATCCTTAGGTTGAAACCTAGGTGTCCAAACCCTAATTACCCAAAACCTTGGGTGTCTAAAACCCTAGGTCAACTTGACCCACCTTTTTAGGGCTTTGCCAGTCTGTCTTTCCTCCCTTCTCACACGGTGCTCCAAAGCATCCAATGGTTCTCCAAAGCATCTAATGGTGTCTTTCTTTGTTTGTTGAGTTGTCTACAATTATTTTCTCTTGTTGATCTGTCATCCCTGATCTCTTCATTCAATGGCTTTCTTTTCCATACTTCACTCCATCTTTTCTTCTCTTTTTCTTACTTCGACCTAGTGACAATCATTGTGTTTCCCGTGCAGTTCTCATTTTACCTTTCTTTCCTTGATCTTCTCTTCCTTCCATAACCAAGGGCCAACAAGCCCCCAACACTCACCTGTGACTCATCCCTAGGCACTACAGATCTGATCCTTTCGTTTCACTTCGAATTTGGACTATGTAGTGCAGCCTTTTCTTTCTTCTTTATGTCTCCTTCCCATCCTTGCGCAGACTGTCTTTTTTGTGTCTGGTACCCAGTTTCAACTATACCTGGTACCTAGACACTTTTCTTCCTTTCTTTTACTGAGAGATGCGAGGCAGCTGGTTGTCAAAATACAACTTTATTCGATTCCCATTTACTAATCCCTCTTTCCATTCTCCCTTCAATGTCTTCAGTTGTGCAGCTCCTCCTTCTGTAACATAGGCAATCTCATATGGTCCAAGCCAATGCGTTCTGAACTTCCCTGGATGTTTTATAAATTTACTGTCATACACTAGTACTAAATCACCTTGCTTAAATGTCTTCTTCTTGATGTGTCTATCATGATAGGCCTTCTCTCTTTCCTTCTTTACCTGCTAATGGAATCCTGCCATAAATCTGTCTTCTTCTAGTTCAACCAGTTGGGAAAGCCTCTCACGAACAATGCCAATATCATCCATGTTTGTAAATGCAACAATTCTTAAGCTCGGTACCAAGTACTCCATCGGGACAACAACTTCAAGACCATAAACCAACTTTAAAGGGGTCAACATTGTTAATTTCTTGCAAGTGGTTCTATAAGCCCAGAGTACTGCTGGTACTCTTAAATCCTAGTCATCACTGTTCACATTACAAATCTTTGTCAATGTTGTCTCCAAGATTTTTTTGAATCCTTCAACCGTTCGGTTTTCTTGTGGATGGCAAGGTGTACTCTTCTGATGGTGGACTACAAATTCTTCAGTCAGGGCTTCAAATGTCTTATGATGAAATGAGTGCCTTGATTGCTCATAAGGGTCTTAGGGCATCCAAACCTAGTTATTATGTCATCAAATATAAAACGTGTGGCTATAGTTGTACTACAATCCTTGATTTCTCTTGCTTCGACCCATCTAGTCAGGTATTATGTCGTAGTGATAATATACCTTGCTCCTATGCGCTTCCCTGGTGGGTTTATAGGTCCCACGAAGTCAATGGCCCATTTTTCAAATGCTTGTAGGGTCATTTGCAGTGGTAGTGGAATTTCATCTCTTCTGGATGGTTTTCCAACTCTTTGGCATACATCACAGGCTCTGGTATACTCTTTAGCATCTTTGTGTAAAGTAGGCCACCAAAGGCCATCTCACAGAACCATCTGCGCAGTTTCTTTACCTACATAATGTCCTCCTATGATGCCTTCATGAGATTCTGCGAGGATCAGTGGGCGCTCTACCTCCATCACACATCTTCTTAGTATCTCATCAGGTCCCATATTATATAGCTAACCCACTATTAGTGAAAAGTCTGCAACGCGCACCACTAGTTGTTTCTTTTGGGAAATTGTATGCTCACTTCGAGCCATTCCTGTTGATAGGAATTGGACTATGTCTGTGAAGTGGTCATCCATCTTCCTAATTGCGAGCAGTTGTGCATCCGGTAGTGTATCCTCCAGACCGGTGGGTTCTTCGCCATGTTCCAACCTCGACAGGTGGTCAGGTCCCTTATTCATTCTTCTTGGCTTAACTATGATCTCAAAATCATATTCTTGAAACAGGAGAAGCCATTTGCATATTTTTCCCCCCAACACTGGCTTGTTGACTAGGTACTTCAGCACAAAGTGATCAGTAAACATTTTAAAGTGTCCTCCTAGTAAGTAATGGTGGAATTTTTGCAGCGCGTACACCATGGCTAATCCTTCTCTCTCTGTAGTAGTGTAATTGATTTTAGCTATAGATAGATTTCTGTTGGAAAATGCTAATGGATGATCAATGTCTCCTTCTCCAAGTTGTGCTAGTACTACTCCTAATGCAATGGAAGATGCATCAACATGCACATGAAATTCCTTGCTCCAATCTGAAAAGACCAGAATAGGTGCAGTCACCATCTTTTGTTTCAGTGTGTCAAAGCTCTATTGGCATTCTTCTGTCCAACCAAAATGACAGTCTTTCTTTAATAACTTCTCCATTGGCACAGTAATCCGAGCATATCCTTTGATACATTTCCTATAATAGTCAGTATGTCCTAGCACAGTGCACAGTTGTTTGACTGAGGTAGGAGGTGGAAAATCAACTATAATTACAATTTTGGATGGGTCCACCAAAAATCCTTTCTTGCATACAATATGAACTAATAATACTCCAAATGGTGAGAAGAATATGAACTTATTCAAATTCAAAGCAATTTGACATTGCGTGCATTTATCCAACATTAGCCTTAGACATTCAACATGATTTTTCAGCAAACTAAAAATAGTCCAGTCTTCAAAATAGGCTTCTAAAAACTTATGCAAAAATTCTTTGAACGCTTCAACCACCACCCTGGAAAAGATGGATGGGGAATTCTTCAGTCCAAATGGCATCATTGTGTATTGGTAGGATCCCCATTCTGTGCCAAATGTGGTCTTGTGGTGGTCCTCCTTGGTAATCCGGATCTGATGGTATCCTGAAAACCCGTTTGTAAAAGAATATACCTCCTGGCCTCCCACATTATCTAATACTTCATCTGTGAATGGTGTAGGGAAGGGGTCATGCAAAAATGCATCGTTATTCTTTATGAGGTCCACACATATTCTGATCTTGCCTGTCTTCTTTTCTTGTACTACCATAGGGTTGATCCACTCCGACAGGTTCAATAATCCCTGCTTCCAACATTCTGTCGAGCTCAATATTCATTTTTTCCTTATATTTTGGGTTCAATCTGTAGGGTCTTTGCTTGACTAGCTTCGCATTTGGTTTCAAAGGTATTCTCATTTCTCCTATAGGTCCTTTGATACCCTTCATATCAGTGAACTTGGTCAGAAACAAGTCCTGATACTCATGCAGTAATTTTGTAATTTTGTCAATGGTAGCAACATCCCAGTAATCTCCGACATTGGCAAGCTTCGGTGTCTCCTCTATCCCAATATTAACTTTCTTTATCTTGATCAGTTGTCCAATGAATGGTAGTTCAACACTTGGTCCTTCCACAACACTTTGGCCTTGTATCTCAACAATGTTTACCTTCCTCAGATCATCATCTTCATTGACATTAATGTTGTAACATCCTTGTAATTTCTAGAATGGCGTAGTCCATTTGTCCTCTTCTTGATCCAATGGGAGGCTGGATGACTCTTTAAATACTTTATTCCTCACAATATTTAATGCTTGATCTACTGAGGGAAATTCACTTTCAAACAAAAAGGTGGTTACAAAATTCTGAAGCATACCTTCCCAATCTGTGGTGATAAGGCGCATCTCTGCTTGAAGGTACCAGTTAATAGGGGCCATTTCCAACGTGTTAATGAATCTGTGTACCCATTGTTCTTGAGGAATGTCACACCAGGCCTCTTCATAGCTTCGTACATGGTCCTTTAGGAATATTTGACCTGTGTACCTCACTTTGCAACTTCCTACTTGTCCTGAAAACCACGCTGTCATCAAGGTTCGACATTGTGTCCAATCTGTGATATTTCTTTTATGTGTCCCCCACCATCTTGTTGGTGTAGCTTTCAGAGCCTCATCCATAGCCAACATCCTCTATTGTGTTGGTACAATTGTTTCAAATTTCATCAAGAAGGATTCTAAAGGATTCAAACCATCAAAGGTAGGTAAGTTACTTATTGGTGTAGTAATCTAGTGAACTTCTCTGGTCATTTGGGCACATATCCTTGTGGATACTTCATACATATGGTTATGCTAGTTCTCCAGCACTTCTTATGAATCTGATGAACATGCGCTTTCACTTTTCCATCTTAGATTCCCATCGGTAGTAGGGTTGATATAATTCTGTTGTCTGGATGTTAATTTATAGATGTTTTCCAGCTCATATGTGTAGTCTTCTTCTCTGATGGGCTCTGTATACCGCAGACCTTCATCAACAATTTAAATTACCCCAAAGTCTGCAAAGGTTCTAACTCCGTCGATGTCCACAAGGACATGCTCCAATCATCCAAATGGGCTGACAGCTTGTTGATTAGCCATGCGAAGCTTGATAGGGGAATACATCATCTTGGGTTTTCCCATCAGTGCCCAAGTTTGCTTCGTCATGATGTTGACCTCCAACCCTAAGTCGAGGACCACATAGTCTATATCATACTCTCCTAT
>CBVK0100365956.1:0-29440 GCA_900067695.1 Picea abies
AAGATAAACAATCACAAAACACAAGATATATCCTGGGAAACCCTTGTGGGAAAGAAAACCCAGCAACCAATTCTTCAGTATAGATTCCTTCAACTAGTACAATGTCATGTTATAGCTCTCCACAAATAGACCAAGACTAAGATACCAAAGACCAAGAAACCAAGACCTTCTACGCTAGACCTTCCTTGCTAGCTCCAAATACACAAGAGAAGGCGAGTTGTGTGTGTGTACAAATGAGAGGAAAGTGACCTCTATTTATACACATAATTGACTCCCGAAAAGACGCAACCCTAAGAGGGGCTGTTTTGACTTTTACAACAAGGATAACAATAAAATAATAATTTTTTTTGAGCTGATTTATGCAATAAGATTACAATAACCTTCTTGAGGTTTGACCAATACAAATACAAAACAATAACCTTCTTGAGGTTTGACCAATACAAATACAAAAGAATATCTTCTGTAGTTACATCAAAATATCAACAGTGGGGCCTTGATCAGCTAGGGGGATTGGCTTTCTTTTATCTATTTTTTTCATTCAACTAATCCAATGTCTCTTTTGAAATTGTTTTCTTGTAAAATGGGTTCTATAAGAAGCCAGATAGTCAGTTTTTATGAGTTATATTCAGTTGGTTCTCTGAATGTGATGTTTTTGTGATATTAATTGTTTGTTACTAAACTATTATTTAATTCATTCAGTAAGGTCACTTTGGAGTTGATGAGGTTCCTGTGAACCACTAGCACCCAGAATGTCAGTACTCAGAAGTTCGAAGTTCTGATTGACCTGGTTCAGGGGTGTTTAGAAATGGAGAGTTTTCAATGACAGTGACTGTTTGTAAACCAAACCTGAGCATATTCTGCTACTCATTATATGCCTGTCACTTTGCAGATTGCCGTTTTTGATGCTCCTCGTTACCAGGCATTAATCGATCCATGGAAGTTTTGGATGGATGAGCACATAGAGTCTGCAGGTGAGGTACCCCCTGGGAATGAATCTTGGAACATCACATGGATGGAGAAGGAGAGGCCAGTTAAGGTTGATCTTCGGTTAAAACCTGATCGTTACATGCCATTCAGCTTACCTTTGGAACAATTGGTAGACAAATTGTTCAATGAAAATGAGGTGTTAGTTTTCATTAAAGGTTCAAGAACAGATCCAAAATGCCCACAATCTTGTAGAGTATTGACAATATTGTATGAGCAAATGGTGGATTATGAAACAATTGACGTGTTTGATGAAGTGTACAATCGTGGTGTGAGAAAGGCTTTAAAGGTATATAGTGATTGGCCTACTTTCCCGCAGGTCTTTGTGCGTGGAAATCTCATTGGGGGTGCTGATGAGTTAGATAAGATGGCAGATAAAGGGGAGTTGTATGAACTCTTTAAGAAGTAGAAAACATCTCTGCTTTCTGTTGTAATAGAGAGAGAGAACCGGGACATAAACAGGTGGATTCTGGACCTCAGAACTGAGAAGCTTATATATCATGTCATTTAGTGACCAATTATCATTGTATGGGCACAAGAGCATAATTCTTGCAGTTAAATACGTCTTATTCTTAGTGGATCCATATAGCACCTTAATAAAATCTGTGAGCTTAAGAAAAAGAATATGATGGTCTATCCTGAATGTTTTTATTTGATTATCTCAGAACTGTGTGCTGGCTTTTTGCAAAAACTCTTGCCCTGTCACACGTTTGTAACAATTACTCTTTATTGCTGACGTGGATTAGGATTTATTAACTAGTGTTGAATTCTGAAATTCATGCTCAACATTGGTAAATCCTTTTCTTGGTTTTGAAACTTGAAATGGTAAAGATGTTAATTATCAGAATTTTTGAGATTTGGAGAAAAAGACTAATTTACTCCTCATGTCATTCATTGGAAGGATGTGAAACTAATGAAATTAACACAAGCTTGATTTGGAGGCAATGATCGATGTAGTTATTCAAAACATTGGATACATTATATTTATTGAGGTCAGTGGCTGTCATAAGAAAGTATTACAAAATTAGTGGGGCAAACGTTTTAAAGTGAAATGATCTGATATAAATATGATTTCTTGTTTTCCAAGAAAATCCAGTGATCTACCACCTCTCCACTTTTTCCATGCCCATATATTAACCGACTTTGCAGGGAGGACTCATATGCTTATGGATAAAAGCTGAACTTGATCGATTCTGCAATGTTCACCTGACCCCAGAAAATTGTAAAATCTGAGAATCTTAAAATATCTAGTACAATTTCACATGAAAATTGGATCATATTTTTTAATAAAGATGTTGAATCCTTACATATTGGGTCACAGGATCATATGTTAGTGTTTCTGTCTTTCTTAGAAAGGAATTTCCTTGTAATCCTGTTGTTAGATTGATGTAACTCTTTGTTCCATGAAGTATATATGATGTATTTCTCAATTTCGTTTTGAACATATTGGTTTTGATCTGGTCTATTTGTGTTTAAAGGAGCTTTATGATCACCTTTCTCTATTATTTGATTGGATTTATATTACAACAGAAGAATGGAATAGACAATCAATTGAGCTTCAAAGAATTTGAACTATTTTACTTAACCCCAATTTTATCTTGTAGAATATGAATGATAATGTGATATGGGCTAAGATAAATAGTTTTTGTAATATCCATCCTCGATATGGATTCATATATGCAGGTTTTGAGTCACATGTTAATCAATCTGGTGAGGATATCATAATGATTTGGGTAGTTGTTGACTTGGCTATATGATGAAGTCAGAGAGGCATCTTGAAACCATTAAACTTTGAACAGGGTACTTGGAGTTGGTTGGAAACACGCTAAAACTATCATATAAAATTGTTTGCATTCTCCACTGTAATATCTCTTTTTTTTTTCTAGGTAATATATCCCAGGGGAAACCTCTTGGGCACTTCCCCTCATTCTGAGGATGGTACCCAGGGTAAACCCTAGATTCTTCAGGGCACTAGGATAGGTCTGTTGACCGCCTCTTTAACTAGGGGGTCAACTCCATGTATCATGAAGAAATGCATCATCAGAAGCTAGTATGTCGAAGATAGTTTGGTTCTACTAGGCAATTTATGCCTCCAGCACAAATTTTTGTAAGCAGGATTACCGCACCCCTGCGCGGGTTTATAATGTAATAGGTCTACATGGATCATGTTAGGTCAGTTGCCTTAGGGTTTCTTCATTAGGAGAGTTCCTTTCGCTAAGTGTTTTTTATTCTCAGGAGGTTAATGTGGCCTAACCAGCTTGGTTAATCTCCCTTGAGTTTTTCACTCCCACCCAATAAATCCTCCAAAGTGGTGAAAGGCGTTCTAGTGAAGTTATTCCTAAGTAGCTAGTGTTTAGGAATGTTGTAAATGACCATGTAAGACAGCACGCGAAATTTCACGGAATTCCGTTAAGTATAGCTAGGTTTTTTTTTAAAGGTTCCGAATTAATTAATTGATTAATTAATTAATTAATTCTGGGTATTTAATGTAAAACTTAGGTCTCGGGATTTGCAATAGGGGTATTTGTACTCAAAAGAAAGCTAATGAGATCCCCTAAACCCGTGGACCAAGTTTCAACTCAGTCGGATAAGTTTTGCTAGGTTTTTTGTCCGCTTATGAGTTTTTCAGGAAAACGACGATTTTAATTGCCAAACCCAGGACATGGGCAAATGTCAATTTTGTAATAATGGACCAAATCAAGTCAAGTAAGTGACAAATAATGATGAGAAGGCCCCACCTAACCTATCCTAACCCTTTCCTATCCTTTTAAACCCTCTTTTAATTTATTTCTCACTTTTTAATTATTTCCTCTTAGGAGTTCATGTCCCCCTTCCCACGTGAGCATGTAATAATGCTTTGATTGTTTTATTAACTCATTTAAATTAAGCTTTGGGCCCCTCCTCATGAGGTGCGCCCTTCCTCTCCCATCCACGTCCCACATTAGAGTGTGGACGTCACACTCCTCACATCCCTCACGCCCTTCTTCTTTTTCCTCACATTTTCCTCTCAACTCCCACGTAACATTGAACCTTCTCCCTTGATCTAATTCGTGGGGCCCCTCTCCACCGATCTCTTTTCATTTGGGAGTGTGACATGCACTCCTCCCACACTCCAAGCACACGTACACCCTCACGCATCCCTCCTTACCTCACGGTTTGGTTAGCTCACGTCCCTCTCCTCCACGTAATATCTGGAAATTTACTTATTTTAAATGTGGACCTCCCTCCTTCCTATCATACGTTCTTTCCCTTCCACAAATCGCATGCTCTTAAGGAGTGTGCCAACACACTCCACCCACACTCCTCATGAAAGCTCACGCTTTCCTCCTTTTAGCTCACGCCTTCCCTTATTAACTCACATGGGAAGTGGAAATCTCACATTGTTAGATGGAAACATCAAACACTAAGTTGGAATATGCCTTGAAGCAATGCGTGGGCCTTCCTCATGACCAATACGCCTCCCTTCTAATGACCACATCACTCTCCACTTACTCTTCTTGCCATTTCCCCTCAACCTAAAAGCCCACGCCCTCATTGGTTGATTTTCTTCATGAGTTGTCTTGTCCCTTGGATCTTTGACACTTGTTGAAGATCCAAGAGGGGTCTCCTTAGCTTCTCAAGCTATTTAAGAGACCTCTCACTCCTTCATTCTTCACCTTTCATTATTGTATTGTTATGCTACCATTTTCTCACTATCTCATTCTCTTCCTCTCTCATCATTATTGTCACTTCTCTTCATTGGTGTGGCTATTGAAGAACTTGTAGCAATTAGTTGCTACAACTTTTTCCATTTGGATAATAAAGGAAATGCTTTGGAGGATTCAAGGATCTCAAGATTTGTCTGGGCTCTTTGCATTCCTATGAGGTGAAATCGTTTTGTTTTAAATATTTGTGTGATAATAGGTAGAGTGTTGAGTAGATTAGTTTACTTAACTAAGTTTAGTGATTGTATAATTGCTAGCTTATTTGACCTACATGTACTAATGATTAAAATTAGTTTTGATTATTGATATATGCCATCATTATCTATTTTCGTCTCACATTCTGTTTAAGCTTTGCAGGACACTTCAAGGAGAGGATATTGGGCTAAGTCCAAGCACGGATTTACCTTTACTTCTCGCATACACTCCAAGTTATTTCTGATATTGTTCACCTTCTTTCATTCTTCATTTCGGTAGTTAACATGCTTAGATAGGTCACCTAAAATCATTTAATTTTCTGGTTCTTGAATGCACGAAATCTTTGTCTAAAAAAACAAAGATTTCATAACATTTTCTGAGTGTGTTGCAGCTCAAATCAGCAAGCAATAGCTTGCTGATTTTTGCAGGTTATTACCAAGACAAGAGGGCATGCTGCCCAAATCACATGCACAACACACCCTCCAAACAATTCCTCTCACTGGGTAACGTTTCCTTCTTCCCGATCTACTCTAAAATACTGTAAACGCAAGCCCGAAGGAGTTGTACCCAAGTGGCTTGCTTTCCTTTCAGTCTTTACTTTGCAAGCTTAGCTAGATTAGTCGTGATTTCTACATGCATGTTTAACTTAAAATAATCTAGAGTAGATCTCATAACACATGCTAGCTTAGAGTCCGTGATGGCTTAGATTAGATCGTTATTTTCCGTTGCATGCAAGTTCAGTTTATCTAATCTTTATATTACACATGCGCATGCTAACACTGGTTTCATAAAGGCTTAATTAATCAACCTTTTACAATTCTGCAAGTTACTTTCAGTTCTCACACTTCCCATTTGCAATATAATAACTAAGAACTCAATCGTTAATTCTGGTCTGGGTCCCCAAGGCCTTTTTCGGAAACTAAAATTTAACTTGCAATCCATTGTCTAAAGGCATCAACCTTCACATCTTTCAATTTTCAGTACTGTGGTAACTTTGTTGAGCAAGCTACAAGCACTCAATCACACTTCACAATATTTAGCTCTTAGATCTAAAATTCATTAATTAGACTTAATAGGACACCTTAACTCGCCATCTTCGCCACTTTAAAACTGGGGTTTTGAGGAAAGCCACAGAAATTTTCCGGAGTACTCGGCCTTAGGGTTGACCTGTGAAGCTAGGGTAGGCCTCATTGCCTCACTTCTTGAGCATCCAACAACCACTTGGTAATAGGGGGAGGAGAGTTTTGGGTTGACACCTAGATAGGGCTAAAATTATTTTCAAACTTAACCACTTAATTCAATTTTCAGTCTACAACACCAAGCAATACAGTTACACACTTGCAATATCACTGATCTCACTGTCTTTCAATTTACTTTCATACGCAAGTTGTCATTTATGTGTTGTCGAATTATTACTTAAGTGGTTATATCTTTTCATCTGGAGCACTTTACTTTCAAAGCTTTCATTTTTATTTTGTTCCTTTATCTGTGGTGTGATCCTTCAAGAAGTGCGCATCCACCTGGAGGCACTCTCTTGACCGGGTCTTGAGTGCTTTGCGTCTCTTGGCCATTGAAAAGCAGTCCAACGGAGCTCTATCTGTTGTGAGCATGCTTGGCTTCATGTGTTGATTTCTTTATCTTATGTATCTTTATTTCCTGCACATGCGAGCAAACTTGTGATTATATTGTATATCTTGTATCTAGTCGTAATCTGTATATCTGATATTTTCTTTGTGTCTAGTTGTATCTATCTTATTGTAATACTTTGTAACTTATCTTGTAACGAACATCCCCCTAACTTAGTTGACCCCATTGCCCAATCTTAGGCACTAGTCTTAGTTGCCCTAGGAAAAGGTCTGACTCTCATACTTAGATAGTTGCATCTTGCATTTGCTGATTGACATCTTAGGCTAGATTCCCCCTGACCTTTTAACCAATTAAAACCAACTCCTAGAACATTAAAACTCTTAATCTCATCTAGTAACTAGGGTCTACCCCCCTTGGCTTCCCTAGGAGTTAGCCTAGACGGAAGAGGTTCAAGTCAAAGTGATAGCGTGGACTTTGAACCTAGGCATTGTGCCTCCGAGGACACACTAAGTGAGCAGGACTTAGCTCACGTTTGCAAGTGTGTATAAGGACAACAACAAGGTCAACAACTCATGAATAGATCATACATATATAGCTCATCAACAATCAACTTACCAAAAGAAAACATGTAATGAAGTGGGATTAGAACCTGGGTGGAGAGGGTAACAACTTTTCATTACAACCACTTGAGCTGCATCTGATTGACTGTGATATCTATCTATGCAATATATATATATATATATATATATATTTCTGAAGGAAAAAAATTCTGTAATTTTATTAATATAAACAAAATTACATAACCAGATGCTAAAGACATTCAAAATTGCTCTTATGGCCAATGACATATCTGTTCATCTCACATGCCTCTTTGAACATATACTGTATACTGTAGTGTAGGATTTACATCTGTATCCTTTCATTAAAAAAAGAGACCAAGAAACTAACAACATTCAATTTCTATTTTTCTGCATGTGTTCACTGACTTGTACAAAAAATTGAAATAGTACAAAAAGATTTAAACCCAAGGTTCATGTGTGTATTTCTGAAAAGTGTCCATCCTGAATTTATGAGACAATCCAGGCCCCACGAGCCATTCCTAAACTACCTTTTGATAGTCCATCCACTATCCTGTCCCTGTCCCTGTATATGTGTGACAAAGTGATGTGTGAGAAAGCTGCAAGTAGTGACTGTACATCATCAAACAAAGGCTGTAAGGTGAAATTCCTCAAGACTGTTTCCTTGTGCATCTATTGTATTACAAGAAGTGAGTCACCAAAAAATTGATTTTGAGATTGTTATCGCACAGTTTGTAGCTAGGTTAAAAGGCTAGAAGATAGAGGCTAAACTGGCGTAACAAGAACCTACCCCACCCAATGTCACCATAATGGGGAGGTTCTTTCTCTTTAGGGAGGTTAGGCCCAGGGGAGACTTCCCCAGTAACCTGGGGTTTTGAAGGGGCTAAAGGCCCAGAAGGTAAAAGCAGCTGGTAAAAGATAAGAGCCTAAAAATGAAACCTCGAGATGCCTCGCCCAGGGATCCCCGAGAAGGCAATAAAAAGCCTCTTAGCAAGAAACAAGAGGGACCCGAAGAAAAATAACAAAATAAGACCTAGCCAAGAGGATAGGGGGTCTCATCACGAGCCAACCTATTATGTTCATGGGTACCTAACAGCATTACATTGCCACTATCTGGTTACCACGCTAGGGCAGTGAGCTTTGGTTGCATGGCCAAGGGAAAGGGGGTCTCATCACGAGCCAACCTTATCATCTCTATGAAAGTGCTTGTGGGTAACACTGTCAGCTCTGGTCACCACGCCAAGGCAGTGTCCTTTAGTTAGTCCTTGAAATAAAAAGAAAAAAACAAATAAAGAAAAGAAAAGAATAAAGGCAAGAAAGGGTTTGGAAAAAAATTGCATCCTTGACGGGTACAACTCGCCTTCTACAAAGGCACCCACAGGTAATATCATGCATCCCTGGCTCTCACTCTACCCGTATGTCTGGACATCCCTTATCCGCACCACCTCATTTTACATGGCTTGGATGAAACCCCTTGGAGACTTTCCTTTCCTTATGGATACTAGCCCAATAGGGTGTCTTGTCCTTTTCTTCAACCTTGTATTGTAGGTCTTTGTAATGTCTTTGAGCTATTGGATGATATATCAAGATTTTTATGCATATGTTTGATAATATTAATGATGAAATGTGATTAACATTGTTATGATCCTTGTGACTAATGAGCCCATGGAGGGCGAAGTTTTTGATGTGCAGGACCATGCTCGACGAACAGGTACCATTTGGACTGGTACACATGGGGAAATGATTAGTTCGGATCTCCATGGGGCTGAAGAGCCCATCAGATGGTTCTGAGACCCCGTCAGAGGGGCAGAGATAGGACAGTGCTTGATTGAGCTTTTGCACATGAGAAGAAGAAGGACGTTTCACCAGAGGCACTTCGGTAGAGCCCGGCCTAGGGGAGATGACCCCTTTTTAGTGGAACGTTGGCCTTGGAAGGCTCAGAGCGCCCCCATTCTTACCATGACGTCATGGTCATTCTTGGAGGTAGACTGGGCAGCAGTGGCATGTGTGGTATGTTGGAGAGGCCACTGGGGGGCTAACGTTTTGCTCCTGGATGCCTCATTTGCCCTAAAAGGGGCTAGCGCCTTCCTTGAAGGGGCTTTTACCTTCATTACAGCTCAGTTAGGGTTTTAATTTAACATTTTAATGTAAAAACAGTATGATTTTGGTTTAAAGCCTTGTCGGCTAATTTTTATGACCTAAATTTAATTAAAGGTCATTGATACAGTATATATTGAGGAGTTTTATCCTCATTTTGACAGAACACACAACTCACTCTCCTAGTGAGATCTGATTTTTGCGCCCTTGTTGGGTATTTCTTCTATTTGAGTGAGGCGCACTTGTTGAAGGAAGGCTTTTCTTGGCATTTTTGGCATTTCTCTTGAAGGAAGGTTTACAACTAGGGTTTGCAATGCTATTTCATCATGATATGTAAGTGTTTTTTCTGCAAAACTTCTTAATTGAATGGTTGTAGTCTTATATTCTTGCATTTATTATAAATTTTGTTGATTTTAAAACCCTAGGGGACAAACACACAAGTAGGTCGTTGTCTCATGTCCCCTAAGAGAGAAATTCTCAGCCATTGAAGAAGGAAGGAAGAGCCTAGCCATTGCTACACTCTTATTACTTCTTTCCCTGTGCTAGCCGTACCTTTTAAAAGTCAAGGAGGAGACGTCCCAGGCCTAGGTTATCTACACCTAGGGTCGTCCTGCTTCTAGGGTTTGGTGATAGGGCCTTGCCTTTGCAACACTCTCCCTCACCTCACTCTCGTGTCTTGATTTATCTTTTATGCTAGCCGTTTTGCCAAGATAAACCTAAGGAAGGAGGAAAGAGCATGAGGCCTTGCTTAAGCAACACCAGAGTGAGCCTCTTTCCCCTAGGGTTTTGCTTCTGGAGCCCTGCCATTGCAACACTTCAGAACCCTTCCCTCTAGTCCTTAGCCTTTTCCCTTCAACCTTTGCATCCTCTCTTAATTTGACTCCATTTACCCTTAGGCACTAATCTTAGGTCTCCAACGTTGAAGTGATAGTGGACAAACAAAGTCTTAAAATTCTTATAAATTGAAACCCTAACTAACTACTAACCCTAATAAGGCTGACGTCATCCTTGGTTATTCCATCTTGGCGCAACATTTTGTCTTTATAAGCAATTAGATGGTGTTTTGAAGCATTTATTGAGTAAGGGATTGATTGGATACACTGTTTGCTACATCATCTCGATATTTATTGATGAATTGATATTGTTCCATTGCTATTATTGATAAACATTGATCTCGTCAATATCTATTGTCATAATTGCTAATATATTGATATCAGATAGTTATATGAAGTACTAACCCATTGAATCATAGCTTGCATGTATTGTTTTGCTATTGCTTTGTTCCGGGCAGGGGTTCTCATTTGGGCCTACACTTCATTATTGGCTGTTTAGCCAGACTGTCTGCTCTTGGTGGTAACCTGTGAGGAGGGAATTTTACTTTGACCTTTATACCTTAGCCTCTTCAAAACCCCAGGTTACCGGGGACGTCTCCCCTGGGCCCAACCTCCCTAAAGAGAAAGAACCTCCCCATTGAGGTGACATTGGGTGGGGTAGGTTCCTGTTACGCCAGTTTGGCCTCTACCTTCTAGCCTTTTAACCTAGCTACAAACTGTGCGATAACAGAGATATTCCAAACTCTTGGGCCAGCTTCAAAACTAGTTTGAGAGCCATCAACTCACAGTAGTTACTTGTTTCCTGACCAATTCCAGCTTTGAATGAAATACTATGATTGGAGGAGATACATAATATTCCTCCTGCTCCACCCTTGGAAGTCCCCTGAGAGGCACCATCAAAGTATGCCCATGGGATGTCCTTGTTTATTACCTCTTCCTTGAGATTATGTGTAATTTGTTTTTCCTGAATGTGTGGGTAAGCATTTAAAATGTTTAGAGCCTGGACAACACATTCTAGAGGTAAAGTTTCTTTGCCCTCGAACAACTTCAGATTCCTGGCCAACCAGACTTCCCAAGCTATCTTTAAGGGAAGAGCTCCAATCATTTTTGTATCCTTATTAGTACACCAGATCCTAAAAGTTTCTTCTATGTCTTCACCTACCCAGATATTTTTTAGCCCAATCATCCTTTCCACTTCTTTGCAGACCTCCTTTGTATAGGACAGGTCATGTTTATATGTACATTTGTTTCTTTTGTAGAACATCCCAAGTGGGAGCCCTTTTGTTTAAGATCAACAACTTGAAAATTTTGTTTTTTGATGGGTTCTTTAACTTCCAGATGATTTTCCACCACCATACATGATGTTCCTTCCTTCCTTCCTAAGCAAGAGCTATATAACCTTTTCTAGGTACATAGGTCCCAGTTGGATCTAGTGACCAGACCAACTGATCATCATCCTCTCTTATTCTAACATTACTGTCTTTTAGAATGTCTATTTATCTCTTCCATGCAACATATATATATTCTTGTTGAACCATCTGTGAAGTTGTTCATCATATTCTGAATTTCTATGTATTATTTATCATAGTTGAATTGGAATTTACTGATATTTTATTTCAGAGTAATTGTCTATTTGCTGCATGTAATTACCCTATGTTTGCTTTGCTATTGTTAGAGTGGTTGTTTGGTATTGATGATTGAATTTTTATTTATTTAGGATTATTCTAGGGTTTCTCTATAAGGCGCAGCAGTTCTCTTTAGCTTTTCAGTCTATACCTATTTTGCTCCGAACTATATAATTAGGGAAGATGTTGAAACTTCTGAGCCTATGTTGAGCATCTCCCTTGAATTTATTTTTACAACTGTACTATTGTTTTTAGCCATCTGTTAGCTTTTAAATCCATTAGCTTTGTGTTTGGAGATTGTGGATGAAACCAGATTCCATTTTCAGATATTAGAAAGAAAAAATCTTGCAGTGGGGAAAATAAAAAATCCTATGCTCATGGTCTATATCTCTATTTGAAGGGAGTAATCAACATTTTTCTAGATTTTTCAAGTTTTTTCTGTGGACAGATCTGAGTTTTGATCTTTTTAATCATGTCCATTAGGATTTCGTGGGATTTCAGAAGGGTTGGCGCTGAAGGCTAGCCTTACCAAGTTGGTTGTAGTAACTGAAAGGTCAACCCTTTTGAGGTAGGTCTAAAACCTCCTTATTATCTGAAGGTTAATAATATTCTGGAAAGCTTCCAAGGTTGGTTGGAGCTGTCTGTCTTCCTTCACTAGTGATTTTTTGGTCCTTTTATTGGTATTTAGTGTTGTAATGACTTTCTCTATATCATTCCATTTTGCTCCCTTGAGCTCATTGACATCAATGAGACAGTAATGCATGGAGAAGAGGCCTAACTCTGTTAGGACGTTTTTCATTGGTCAATTCAATCATTTCCCCAAAGACCTTGAGATGCTTTGTTTGCATCTTATTGTCCTTGTCCCCAAGAATTTCATTACCTCATGGGCTACTACTTTGATTTGCACATAATTTGATATCGAGTTGTGAAGTGCAAACAATGACTACATGGTAAATACAATTTGAATCTTTACATGTCTTATCAATCAAATGGTATGAGCTACCTGCTCGTCGTCTGTAGGATTTTGAAGGGTTTGTGATGTATTTGGAAGCCTACCTTGTTGCTAAATAACTATTTGGAAGCTGACTTAACCTAGAAGCATACCATGGCCTCAACATAAAAGGATTGATGTACTATTTTTCAATTGGCATAAAACTTGACCTTGTCTTGATGCCTTTTTGTTATTTTTCTTTGGTAAATGCATCTTATATTTTAGAATTGAACAATAAACAATACATTAAGAAGTATAGGTAATGGAGCCAAAGCATGAGCATCCAATTTATCTTATACGACTCATAAGCAGATATGGCTTGGATATGACACATATGTTTGGGAAGGGATTGGGATTTTATTATTGAACAATAAACAATACATCAAGAAGTATAGGTAATGGAACGAAAGCATGCGCATCCAATTTATCTTATATGACTCATAAGCAAATATGGCTTGGATATGACTAATATGTTTGGGATGGGTTGGGGATATGCATTCTTAATAATAATAATAATAATCTAATTCTAAGGTCACAGTATAGCCAGACACCAACTTGATGTATGAGACCCCTTAGTTTTTGGGACAAGGAATGTTGAAGCTTTTGTAGCTTCCGAAGGAATTCCCACAAGAGGCCAAGGTGTCAGGCATGTGGGAATCTTTGTTGGCACCAGTTTATCCTTTCGTTTTCAGTGAAATCGGCCTAGAAATGAGGCTAGGGCCTCATGGACAAGTTGATGGGCTTTGTGGGCTTGTGTGGGGGTGCCACACCCACAAAGAGGATTAAAATATTCTAATTAATTGTTGAGTTTAGATAGGGTGCCTAAACTCACTCATTGGACTTGTATATTGGACTTGTTTAGTATAAGTGAGAGTGCACTTGTGCTAGGAGTTTGGAAATTTCAGCAAGGGAAATTTTGCAATTATGGCAATTTGGCCCAAGGTTTGAAGATTTATTTATTTATTTCTGTCTTAGCCAAAGAAGACTTCTTTTCCAGCCAAGGAGGACACATGTGAGGGAGGAGGAGAGGCAGAAGGCCGCACATGTGGAAGAAGGACAACCGCATGTGTGAGCATGCCATACAACTTGCACATGCGAGCATGCCATACAACTTGCACATGTGAGCAGGTACAATACATACATGCTGTATTGTAAGAACATGTCTGCACGTGTGAAGTGACACGTACAGGTCCGCACGTATAAGAGGGACATGACAATGCGCACGTGTGGAAAATTCTGGGTAGGTACAACATGTCCTTACTACTGACGTCAATAGTGGTACGACCGATGTCAACAAATGTACAGGTGGCAACTGAGTAGATTTGCAGGTAGAGGAGATTTCTAGAATTTTGTCGAGGTTTGGTTTTTTAATTTTCTGTTATTGGAGGACAAGGTTGTCTTCAGATTTTGGTGAAATTGTATTGGCTGGGAGGGCTGGTTTTCCCTCAGAATATTTGAAATTGACAAATTTACAGAACATAAAATTTGTGTCTCATGTGTGTTAATGATTCATCTATGATCTTGTTGTTTCCGCTGCATATATTTTCAGTCAATAATTTTCAGTGTAAAATTGTTCGGTCATAACAACTAGGGTTTACTGTTGCATCACTAAGAAGTAATTTTCAGATCTGAAAATTAGTCACATAAGGTTGTATATGAAAATTGACATGGTAGCAGAGCTTGGGATCTTAAGAGAAGGGGATCATCTTGAGACACATTTTTTGCTACAACATTGGAGGATTGTTGTTCTTGTTCTGGGCAGGTCATCATGGTGAACACATTGAAGATTGAGGACAACTTGGAAGGAGCAATTAACTTCCGAGCTTGGAAGGCTAGGGTTCTCCTTCTATTAGAAGAAAATGATCTCAAGGAGTTTGTTGAGAGCGTGGTTGCTAGTCCTATCGATCTGCAGGAATTGACAGCTCACAAGAAGGAAGTGAAGGCCAAGTGGGTGTTGCTAGAATCTGTGAAGGATCACTTGATTCCTCATATTTCTGTGAAGATGTCTGCTAATGATATGTATGATGCTTTGGTAGCTCTATACCAAAATGGGAATACAGACAGGAAGTTGCATTTGAAGTACCAACTTCAAGTTGTCAATATGTCCAGTGAGGACACGGTTATGAACTATGTTATGAAGATTACACAGATCTGAGATCAACTTGTGGCCATCGGTGATAAGGTGGAGGATGCCTAATTGGTGAATTTGGCGTTGAGTGGTCTTCCCAGGTCTTGGGAACCATTTGTGCAAGGGATTTGTGCATGAAAGAAGTTACCAGACTTTGATAGACTATGGCCTGATTGTATCCAGGAGGAGACTCGGTTAATGTCCAGGGATGATATGGATGGTATGGTGAAGAGTAACAGTGATGAGAACTAGGCCCTTGCAGTCCGCACTAGGAAGGGCAGAAGAGGTTCTCCAGACCAAAGAGGTTCTCCTGGGAGAAGGGCTTCTCTCGAGATAAAAGCATCTCCAGAGCCGAGACGGAAGGAGGATCTTAGCAAAATTAGATGTTTTGAGTGTCGTGACTATGGTCATTATGCTTCACAGTGTCCACACCGGAAGGGAAGAGGAAGAAGACAACAGAGTAAGAGGAAGAAGGCAACAGAGGTTGATGAGGTTGCAGAAAAGTTCCAGAGGGAGATCTTGTTGGTCTCCGCCCTTTCAGGTACAATTTCCAGCAGGGGGACTTGGTTGATGGATAGCAGAGCATCTTGCCATATGCTAGGTGCACGAGAATTATTTGATAACTTCACAGAGACTGAATCAGACTTATGCGTGGAGCTTGGTATGGGAACCAAGCATGCAGTACGAGGACTGTTGATGATTGCAGCATCGTGAGATATCCTCTAGGATACGTTCTCCTCTGTGATTGAGTTGAGTCGACCTATGAGAGAGCCCAGTGTTGGGCATGCCCATGTGATGGGGTGGATCGTTCTCCTCTGTGTGAGAGTTGAGTCGTCCCCCAGTGGTTGGGTGTGCCCATGTGATGGGTGTATCGTTCTCCTCTGTGTGAGAGTTGAGTTGATGTGGTACTCCTGAGGATTCTCTTGTGGACTCAGTAGAGATAGAGATCTGTTGAGTATGACGTCCTTGTGGCTGAGCACAGGTGGACGTGTCCCTAGTGGCTGAGCACTAGTGGACATGTGGATCCCTTGCTATATTAAGGGTTTCCCAGGATATTTCTTGTGTTCTTGTGCATGGTATTTCTTCTTGTGATCTTGATTATTCCAACACTTGTGTATGGTGTAGCTGCATTTGTTTATGGTTCAAGTACATGCCAAATGAAATAAACCTCATACTTGAGCCAAGCATAGTGAAAATTCAACATGGTATCATAGCATAGGTCTTGAAGAAGCCATTGCACAAGCCTTCAAGCAAGTCGTCCTCTCTCTTTTACAGAACCATATGACCCTCCTAGGGTTTCCAGAAAAAGGTACGACCCTCTCCTTTTTGGGTGTTTCAACACTTTATACTTGAGCGTTGGGGCTAAAAATTGCATAGGAGTGTACGACCTCCTTCAGGGCACCTCCAACAACCTTTAGATTGCATTTCTGAGAATTTTGGATTTTTGGCCCTAGGGTTTCTAGGGTTTCGTATTTTTTTTGCAGAATTTTGTTTTTAGGGTTTCTGCAGCTCATTGTGAGAGTTTTCAAGCTTACAAGTGTTCTTTTGACCTTCAAGGCTTATTGTTGGCAGTCATAAGCCCAACGAAACCTAAGATTGCCTAGCCGTTAGGTTTCCTAGCCTAGTTGCCAAGGGTTTGTTGAAGAATTTGCAAACATGAGGAACAAAACCTTGGTGGAAGATAGGCTTGATGGATCAAGCAACTTCAGTTCCTGGAAGTCAAGACTTCAGATCACCCTTGAAGAGGATGACCTATTGAGTATGATACAGAAGGCCTTACCAGAGTCAACTACCAATGAAGAAAGACAACTTGCCTTCACTGCTGATGTTGATCCAGAGCCACATCAGAGAAATGAAGACATCCAAGATGAAGCCTTCTTATTCATATCAACACTCTTAGGTACGATTCCTACTGACTATGATATTTGGTTAATTGAAAGTGGTGCCTCCAGGCACATGACTGGATATAGAGATCATCTAACAGATCTTGTTGAGAAAGAGACCAGTCCACATGTTGTACTTGGAGACAATGCCAGATATAATGTGAACGGGGTTGGAACTTCTACATTCTAACTAGATTCTGACATACCCCTTCAGTTGAGTGAGGTACCATATGTACTTGGGATGAAAGGGAACCTTGTCTCCATTTCTGCCTTAGAGGATAAAGGCTACAAGGTTACCTTTTCTGAAGGAAATTTTTTTGCATGGCACAAGAACTCACATATGGATTCTACCCGAGTAATTGATGTTCGAGAAAACAACTTATACAGATTGACTCTCCGACTAGTCTAGGCCCTGTTACATGATACTATCAACTTGAGTGAGCTATGGCATAGGAGACTTTCTCACATTCATTATAGAGCCCTTCCCGCTCTAGGGAAGATGGTAACATGCCTTCCAAAGATACAGGTTCGACATAATGGTGTTTGCAGAGGTTGTGCTCTTGGCAAGAATGTCAAGGGTTCCTTCTTGAGCAGTGACAGCAGATCCAAGGGGATCTTGGACTTGATGCATTCAGATATGTGTGGACCCATGACTGTTGCCTCCTTGAACGAATATTTGTACTATGTGCTTTTCATAGATGATCACTCTCGAAAGATATGGATTTATTTCTTGAAGACCAAGGATGGAGTCCTTGCAAGATTTCAAGAATTCAAAGCTCAGGTTGAGAACCTGACCGAAAAAAAGATCAAGGTGCTAAGATCAAATAATGGAGGAGAACACCCATCCCAGGATTTCAGTGATTTCCGTGTTGAGGTAGGGATCAAGAGGGAGTACACGGTTCCTTATAACTCTCAACAAAATGGGGTTGCAAAGAGGAAGAACAAAACCATCATTGAGGCAACCAAAGCAATGATACAGGATCATAATCTGCCTATGATTATGTGGGTAGAAGCATCCATGACAACAGTGTATGTTCAGAACAGGAGTCCTCACCAGATTTTGAAGAATATGACTCCCGAAAAATCCTTCACCGGAGTGAAGCCTGAGGTTGGACACTTCGGGATATTTGGGTGTCCGATATACTTTCATGTACCCAAGGAGAATAGGTCCAAGCTAGACACTTTAGGGAGAAAGGGTACATTTGTGGGATACAATGAATCTTCGAAGGCATACCGGATCTACATCCCTGGACAAAGATAGATTGAAGTGAGCAAAGATGTCATCTTTGAGGAAGAGATAGTCTTTTGAAGATCCAGAGAATCTCAGATGGAGATTGACAACGAGACAATACCTTCTCCCCCTTTAGCAGTTTAGAGGGAGACAACCATTGTTCCAGTCGATCCAGTTGCTCCAGTTGATCCAATTGCTCCAGTTGATCCAATTGTTCAAGTTGATGTTCCCAGAGACATTGCATTAGGCCATAAAAGGCCTGCTTGGGCTCCACAAACCCTGTAGGAGGCAGAGGGACATGCAGCTCCTCGATGCACATTTTGAGAGAGCAAGAGACCAAAGAGGTTTTCGAGCTATGTTTCGGCCATGAGCCACATCATTGATACCGAGCCTTCTTGTCATGGAGAAGCAACATGTTAGCAGGTATGGAAAAATGCCATGATATAAGAGTATTATTCCATCATGAAGAATGATGTGTGGGATATTGTTCTGAGACCAGAAGGGAAGTCTGTAGTGACTTCCAAGTGGATCTATAAGATCAAGCATGCAGTTTATGGAAGTGTCGAGAAGTACAAAGCAAGATTTGTAGGTAGACTATTCTCACAGGTGGAGGGAATTGATTATGAGGAGACATTTGCTCCTGTGGCCCAATACACTTCCATCCATACTATCATTTCACTAGCTGCATCTATGGGTTGGAAACTACATTAGATGGATGTAAAGACAACCTTTCTCAACGGTGAGATTGAGGAAGAATTTTACATCGAGCAGCCAGAGGGATTCATGATACATGACGAGAAATCTCATGTGTGCAGGTTGAAGAAAGCCCTATATGGATTAAAGCAGGCACCTCGTGCTTGGTACAAGAAGATGGATGGATTCTTGATGAGTTTGGGCTTCATCAAGAGTGTTGTCGATCCAAACCTATATTATCACATTGTTGGTGATGAGTGCCTGATCTTGGTCCTGTATGTGGATGATCTATTCCTCACCTGTTCAGAAAGGCTTATTGCTGAATGCAAGCGAGCATTGACTTCTGAATTTGAGATGAAGGATCTGGGTATGATGCGCTACTTCTTGGGACTAGAAGTATGGCAAAGGACTGATGAAATTTTCCTGAGTCCAAGAAAATATACATTGGAGATATTGAAGAAGTTCGGTATGACAGACTGCAAATCCATGCCTACACCTACGGTGATGGATATGAAGAAAATGAACGAGGCTTCTACTGATTCAGGTGAGATTGATCCACATCTATACCGACAACTGATTGGATCATTGATGTATCTGGTTAACACCAGACCTGATATATGTTATGCAGTGAACGTACTATTGAGTTTTGTACCTTGGGAGGTGTTCCCCATGTGCTTGTGACCTCCTTAGCACATGAGGGAAGGACATTACACTTTGTACCTTGTACTTTTGTCTAATTTCACTTTGACTTTGTCTAAAGTGAAATTTAGTCATTTTGGCCTAAAATGACTATTAATTCACAAAGGGGTGAATTAGAGAGATAAAGTTGACTTAGGAAACTTAACCCAAAGTGGGTTTGTGACTTAATATGAATGGGGAGATCTCAACCATCGATTAGATGGGAGATGAGATGATCTCAACCCTTCATATTTTAGGTTTCCTAATGGATGTCAAAGAGGGGCGCAAAGGGTGAGGGAGGGCGCATTCTTCACTTGTTCATTTTCTTGTTGAGAGAGGAGCTCTTGGAGGATGGAGATGAGGTCAATTTTGTGAGGAGACTTGAGCTAGGGCGCTTGCTTTCATGGAGGGAGGCTTGCATCATATGCCATAGCTTATTTACTGGAGAGGTTCTACTTCTGAGAAGGGCGCATTGCCAGATTGGGGCACATCCGCTGTAGAGAGACTTCTAGCCATCAGATTGCAGTGAGATCAGTTGCAGAGGATAGCCATTTAGCAGAGCTTCATTGCTGTGGAGGGGTTTCCAGATCTGAGCTCACTGTTGCCAGTTGGAGCAGATTCAGTGGTTCTGGCAGTTTGCATGAGGGGTGCACCATTCTGGGGCGCATCTGGTGATTTTGAGCTTGTATATCAACTCAGTTGGAGTTGCTATTGTTTCAGGTTCTTTCATATATTGTACTTACTGTATTCCACCTTCTGCTTTCCTCATATATACATACATATTCCAAACTGGTTTTCCCGGGGGGTTTTTATTCAGGGTCATGTTGACCAAACATACCTGTGTCTACAAATGCATGTATCAATCTCTTAGATCTGTTTCATTTTCAGCAGTAAATGATGTTTAGGTGTGTTATGTTTATTTTGAGATGCATGTACTAATTTCTGGTGACAAAAACGACATGCTAGAGCACCCAAAATTGAGAACATAACCGTAACAAATCAGCAAGAAACCTTTGGACTGTTTGATGTTATAAAACAACAGAAAATACATTACCGGACAGTTGAAACTTAGAGCCTTTCTTCGGTCAAAGACAGACCAAGAAGGCAAGCTAATAGGACCTGGATTTTTCACACGTACTATGAATCAGCCGAGACAGACTCACTGGAGAACAACGAAGCATGTATTAAGATATCTACGAGGCACAATTGGATATGGCCTGAGATATGCCTCCGGTGTAGACACGAGATTGCAGGGATATGCCGATGCAGATTGGGCAGGGAGTGCAGTGGACCGGAAGAGCACATATGGTTGTTGTTTCACCTTGGGGTCTGCCATGGTTTCCTGGTGCAACAGGAAACGAAGCTTCGTGGCTTTGAGTACCGCAGAAGAAGAGTATATAACGTTGAGTGTGGCAGTCCGCGAAGCAGTGTGGCTTCGCAAGCTCCATACAGATTTATTTGATCATGAGATGGATTCTACCATTATTCATTGTGATAACCAGAGCTCTATGATGCTCTATGAGAATCCTGTGTTTCACGATAAATCGAAACACATTGAGATAAAATATCATTATATCAGAGACATGGTGCAAAGGAAAGAAGTACACGTGCAGTACCTTCCTACTCATGAGCAGATTGCAAATATCTTCACCAAACCGCTTGCTAGAACGAAGTTCAAGTACTTTCGTGAGAGATTTGGCCTAGTGGAGAATGCCTCCCTAGCTGAGAGGGAGTGTTGATGTTTGCAGCGTCGTGAGACATCCTCCAGGATATGTTCTCCTCTGTGACTGAGTTGAGTTGACCTGTGAGAGAGCCCAGTGTTGCGCATGCTCATGTGATGGGGTGGATCGTTCTCCTCTGTGTGAGAGTTGAGTCGTCCCCCAGTGGTTGGGCATCAGGGCATACGTGTGAGGGAGGAGGAGGGGTAGCAGGTCGCATGTGTGGAAGGACAGTCACATGTGTGCTGTTTAGCTCGCACGTGTGAGAAGGTATAGTACGGACATGTCTGCACGTGTGAAGCGACAGGTGCAGGTCCGCACGTGTGAGAGGGACAGGACAATCCGCACGTGTGGGAATTTTTGGGTAGGTACTACAAGTTTGTACTGCTGACATTAGCAAGTGTACATGTGGTAGTTGAGCAAATTTGCAGGAAGAGGAGATTTCTGAAATTTTGCCAAGGTTTGGTTTTGTTGATTTTCTGTTATTGGAGGACAAGGTTGTCCTCAGATTTTGGTGAAATTGTGTTGGCTGGGAGGGATGGTTTTTCCCTCAAAATTTCTAAAATTGACAAATTTACAGAACACAAAATTTGTCTCATCTGTGTTGATGATTCATTTATGATCTTGTTGTTTCAACTGCATATATTTTCAGTCAATAAAATTTCAATGTAAAATTCTTTAATGATAATATCTAGGGTTTACTATTGGATCACTTGGACGTAATTTTGAGATCTGAAAATTAGTCACATAAGGTTGTATGTGAAAATTGACAAGGAAGCCCCTCTGTATAGTGATTTGACTACTTGGTCTATGAAGGTGTACATATCCTATGTGGTATAACCAAGATACTACTATGATATAGTTGGTAAGGAAATCCCAATGGTATCCTTCAAAAGAAAAAAATACCAAAAAAGGATTAAAGTATATATATATATATATATATCCTATCAATGATGGCTTAATCAATTGGTAAAATTAAGGTGATGGCGTGATCAATTGGTAAAGTTGAGGTGTTAAAGTAGCCTCCACCAAGTTTCAAGTCTCACCAATGACACGATGTAAAGCCTTTGGATGACATTGGGCCTTGTACCAATTTATGTAGCCTTAGAGATGGAATAATGGAAATCACATGACCTTTTCCATGGGGTTTTCATCCATTGGGTGGCTTCCCTTTAATATTCTTTTCCAAGGAACAACTTGCGGGAAACTCTCAGGGCCTTTCTTGCGGATGGTACCCAAGCATATGAATCAAAGATGTGGACCATGAGAGAAGTTAGGATGAGTATTTTCTAGAATCAAGTTGAGTGATTCATGGAGATATTATTGGAGATAGTTATGGACATGGTTGAACTGAGTATCTAATTATGACATAGTTGTTATGGTCACCTCTTGTTATGTAAAGAGACCTATTGTATAATAGAAACACACACGAGAATGGATTGATTGAATATAATTTCCCCTTCAGGGGTTTCTTTAGTGTAGACTCCTAGTGTCCCTTGCTTGAGATGTGTTTGAGTGTATTTGCTACCTAATTATTAATTCCCAACATTTGGTATTGGATCTGAGTTTCAAGTTACAAAAGCATGCATTGACACAGTGACAGTGTCGTGCCCCCATAAATTAGTCTCTTTGAAAGAAGTAACATGAGACACACAACATGCTATTCTTGTCCCACAGATCATTGTTCCCATCCATGGAAAATATGAATAAAAGAGAGAAAAAACATAGATTCACTCGACCAAGAGGGGTATTCATTTTTCAAGGCAACCGGTTGTAGTTTCTCCCTTTGAATTTGTCAGTGTACTAACAAAACTATAAGGATTAGCGCACTTGTTTTTACTCTATGATTTTCACTTCTTTTTCTTGGTGTTCTTTGGCTTAATTTGATGAAGATTCAATACAATTACAACCAATTAAAAAAAAATCCAGAATGGTTGCCATTACGTGTAAGTCTGCCCAAACTTGATGTCTACATAGATTAATGCCGTGCAGTAATGTCCATCAGATCTTGCTTTTTATAGCTGTGTTTGAATTTGGCTTGTAGTCAATACAAGAGTGTGGCCTCACATTTAAGCTCATTGATGCCAATATATAGTGCCACAGTTGTTGCTTGACTCGTCTAAAAACCTCCCAATGATCTCAACCAAACATTTGAATGTAGATTTGCCAGTTATCTCAGTCCCATCTAGTTGTCAGGTATAAATCTTCATGTTTCTTCAACTGGTCCATAAGGCATCAAAGCAAGAGCTTGATGCCATTAACAATGTTAAACATTAAATCATTGCTAGTTCAAGCAACATATTCCTCTTAGATAGGCATTAACAACACCATAGACAAAGAATATGAGATTGTATGTGCTTTGATGTTTGCATCATACATTGTGTAGATTGATCCATCTACAAGCTTTGGAGGCGTTGACTGTAAAATGTGAAGACCATTGTTTATATGGAGACGAGGATGCAATTTTGTTGTTAGAGAAGGGCTTGTTATTTGGAAAGAATAAAGGTGTAACAATTTTCAGTAGATTGTAGAACCCAATGCAGTGGAAAGTAGTGAAATTACCAACTTAGTAGAGGCAACATAGTAGCTCGAGGATGAAAGAAGGCAAGCTTGTAGTTAGAGAAAAGGTCCATGCAAAAGAGGTGTTAGCTTGAGGAAGAGAGGCACGATATGCAAATATTGGAGGTATATGGCTGATTTTTATTTTGGTTTTTAGATACATTGCTCCACTTGCATAAAGTAAAGTGATTATCGTTGTGTTTTGACATTTGCCCATGTTATTAACATAAATAAAAGCTATGTGGGTGAGCTTGTTTGTGGTGATTTGGTCATTGTCATATTCACATGTTGTGGGACACATTTTTTGTTTTATTGGTCATATGGGCCATAAGGTATCAATGACCAACAAGGTGCAAAAGTGTAGACTTTGAGATGCAAACGAGTCCAAAGTATTGATCAAGGTCATTGTCAAAAATGTGGATGATTTAGTAATGGTCTCTGTGACTTTGGGTCACTTGGAAAATTGTAAAGGTCTTGGTCACCATTAAGATTGGTCTAATTTAAGGGGTCCACATTGTTTGTAAAGTTGAGATAATTTCCACATTTTTAAAGTGGTCAAATTGTTTGTAATAACCATGTGGGTCTAGTCCTTTGTTTGTAAACATATGAATATGAGTCCAAAGTATTTCCAAGTCGAAGTCTAGGGAATGTTCATGATGAAACACTAAGGGTGCATGATCGGTGTTACCTGATACCCCAAGCCTAAATTCATGGTCAGGTTCAAAGTTTGTTGTTGTAAGGCAAGTTTGTTGATGTAAGGTGTTGACACAAGTGAAAATCAATGTTAAATCCTAGTCATTAAAATTGTCAAGTAAAGCCAAAGCTAAGTTGAGTATGTCAAAGTAGAAGCTGAAGAGTTTGGCAAATTGAGTCAGCCAAATTAAAGAGAGTAAAACGCTGAGTATTCAAATCATCATAGTCAAAGTTAGAATCAAGTCAAGTCAAGTTTAAGTTATGTCAAATCATGACAATGGTGTGTGTTGCCGCCTTATACACACCTGGGAGACATGGAAGAAATCTTCAATCCACTCGGTGTGTCCTTGGGGGCAAGTGAGAGTTAAGGTGCTATCACCTAATCCTCAACTCCTCCGTCTAGGCCAACTCCTAGCGAAGCCAAGGGGGGTAGTCCCTAACAAATATACTAAGGCTTTTAAGCTAAGTACGAAAATTGAAATCTAGGAGTTTATTATTCTTTCAAACCATTAACAATAAGCTGAATAAAACATGAAACAAACGTTTACCACGATATATATATAATCAAATGAACATTAACTTGCATCAAAAGGACACTGAGAAACAATTGTTAGGTTCAAGTTTCATTTACATTAAATATATAACCAAATATGAAATGAAGCCTGTGGCTTTGCTGAGTGTGAAAATTTGAGACCAGTGCCTTAATGAGAATCGTGGGCAATGTAGTTCGAGTGTTTTATTAGGATAAATTAATGTTCAATTAGTGAAATGGTTTGGGCCTCCTTGGAGGTTAACTCTTTGCTTGGAAACTTGCGGAGAGCTTTACCAAAACCCAAATGGTCTCACCAGTAAAACTCACTCAAAGTACTGGATGTCCAAAACGGGTGGGAAGCCAGGTCCCGAGAGGGCCCGCCTTACTTCTCAGGTCACTTCAAGGCGTTTTCCCGCACATCAAATTAACAACTTTGGGGGTTGTCCTAATTAAAACTATCAACCACTGACCAGCACATCGTGTATGAACTTACTTCCAGCAGATCGAGACGAGCTCGCAATTGGAAGGGTCAGGAACCGCACTGAGAGCTGAGGGGAATTTTGTTTATTTTATGACAGAAAATAAAAGTGTGAGACTAATTACTAAATCCGCACTGACCAGGCCCCTTTCGAGGTTGCTGAGGGGATGGTTTATTTGCCAACAAAAAAGTAAATGTGAGACTAATTACTAGATCCACACTAACCAAGCCCCTTTCGAGGTCGCTAAGGGGATGATTTATTTGCCAAATTGAAATTGCTGAATTGAAACTAATCTAACAATTAGTGTTTTACTTGCAGAATGAAAAATTTGATCTAAGCTAAAAATTCTGCAAAAAATGACAACCACCGGACACACCGCTCCCCCCAGGGGGAATGAAGAGCGAGAACTTATAGGCTCACTGATTTTATTATGATCTTTGTACAATGCTTATGGAAGTGACTTATGACCATTCATTAGGGGGGTCACAAGCCTTTACAATGTTTTACAAAGAATTATGAAGTAAAATGGTGCTTCCAGGGGTCCCGGATGCTCCTAATCCGCCAGAAACGGACAGAGTTTCCTTCTATCTGTTCGTCAACCTGCATAAAACAGCGAACAAAAGAAGATAAAAGATGCCCAAAAACACTTTGGAAGTGTCTTGGGTTGTGAGTCAAAATCCAAGAATTTTTCTAAGTTAAATTCTACCAATTTCGGCAAAAAGGAACTAAGGAACTCAAGCTAGAAAGCTAGTTTCCTTAGGGTCTTTTATGGTTGTTCTAAAACAGAAAATCAGAGCACTTAGATTGCCAAATATGAGCTTAGGAGATCTTTTAAAGCAAAACAATTTCAGCCCTTTAAATTGAAATTGAAAATAGCTAAAAATTGCTTCTAACACTTTGCCGAATCTATCCTTTTTTGAGATATAGAACTTAAGAATTTAATAGATCTAGACAAATGATAATGCAAAGCAAATTATAAACTTTGATAACAGATTTCTTCTTTGCATGAGAGGAACCAAGTAACCAAGTAACCAAGTAACAAAGAAATTGCTTTTTTTAAAGAGAAGGAGAGAAAGAGCAAACTTGTGCTTTAGAATGTGTTGGGCAATGGAGTCCTTCTTGATGGATTGTGGAGGGATCTTCTTCAAAGACTTGGAGGAAAGGAAGAGTCAAACTAGATCAACCGCTTGTCCAAGTTGAGATTCAATCACTTCGGTTGCTTACAAACAAGGTTAGAAAATGGTATCACCTACAAGAGAGATCTTACAACACAATTTGTTAAACCAAACATATATTGTATCTAAAACCACTCAAGTAAATAAATAGCAAGATCACTAATCAAACTAGCTTAGCAATCTTACCCTATTGAGTAATAGTACTCCTATAAAGGCCACAATAACCAAAGCATCAAAGTAGTAAACAATAAAATGATGTCACCTCATTCATATAGCATCAACACACTTGGCCAATCCACCAATTTGACCTCCAAAGTCTTGATTTTATTCCAAAATAGAAAAGATTATTACAATAGCAAGAGTACACAAATGCTTTCTTCCCAAGCTCCAACTAACAAGTCAAGGAAGAGAGCTCTCTTATTTATACAACAATGGGTGGAGTTCCCAAGGAGGAGGGCACATGGCTTGATCAAGGAGGGCGCACCAAGTGGTTGATGTAGGGCTGCCAAGTGTGGGAGAGTGGGCTGCCACCTCTCCACACTCCAACCATGTGTCCAAACCAAAGTCAAAGCAAGGAGGGTGTGCCACCTCTTGGGAGTGTGGGCTGCCACCTCAAGGGTGCGCCACCTCTCCAAGAGGGGCGCACCTCTCAATAACCATGTGCCAATATCTATTAAGATATGGAATCAATCAAGTGCCAATCATCTTTATCTTGTCTCATTTGACTCCCTCTTGACTTTTGTCATTAAATTTTCTTCAACCTTGTCCCCCTTTATCTTTTTTATTTTTGACTTGGCTGATTTTTATTGAATTAAAATGACTTTTTTGGGTTTTTGAGAATAAAATCAATTTTGAGTGATGAAAATGTTAAATTTATATGCAGCTGCGAGAGCCATTCTCTTGGAGGATGGCCAAGACCCTAGATAAGTCTGGGGCCCCCAGTGCACTCCTGGGGTTCTTGGTCTGGGACCAAGCAGTTAAAGCCCCTAGATATATCTAGGGCCTCTGGACAGGGTCCAGGGTACCCATGCCTGGGGCATGGGTTTCTTGGTCTAGGACCAAGCAGTTAAAGCCCCTAGATATGTCTAGGGCCCCTGGACAGGGTCCAGGGTACCTATGCCTGGGGCATGGGTTTCTTGGTCTGGGACCAAGCAATTAAAGCCCCTAGATATGTCTAGGGCCCCTGGACATGGTCCAGGGTACCCATGCCTGGGGCATGGGTTGATCCTTGGTCTCTGACCTTGTGGTGGATAAGACCCCAGGAAAAGTCCTGGGGCTACTTGATTCTCAATCAAGTACTTGATGGTACATGACCTTCCTTGAAGAAGGACATAACCACAAGAGGGATAAGTCCCATATGTAGTGATGATAAAGTAATAGGTTCACCATGTGATATGAAGGAATGAGTAATGCCACCTTGCAAACCCTCCTTTACCCTTGGTTGATTGGTTTGGGGTTTTTATTGGTTTTTTAGGGGTAATGTTTTAAAGTTAAATACTAAATATTATTGTCACATGTTTAAATTCCAAATTTAAACATGTGACTTTTTAGTTAACTTAAACTAGCCCTAACCCTACCCTAAGTACTATATAATAAACCCCCCTTTACACATTCTAACTCACCTATCATTCTCACACTTGCTAGCGCTGATCCCTTGTTTCCTGTCTGCGGCCTTCTTGGTTTCTAGTGTGGAGCGGCCTCTTGTTTTTCCTGCTGTAGTAGTGGCCTCTTGAGGGATAGCCGCGGCCTCCTCAGATCTGCTGTGTATACTAATCTAGCTGCTGCTGTGATCTTTCCTGTCTGCCGTGGGTGTCCTAGCTGCTGTCTCCTTTGCTGTGGTTCTGCCGTGGATGACATGGCTGTAGTAGGTGCCTTCAAGCTGCCTGTACCTTCCAGTTTTGTCCTCCTTCCTTGACAGCTAGGTGCGGCCCTCCTTGAGATAGCTGTAGTGGTGACTACAGTCCTATTGTGTGGACTAACCCTAAGGCATTTGGTACCCCTCTTCTCTCTGCTGTGCGGCCCTCTTGCTAGGGTAGTTTCGTGGGGTACAACTTGCTAATAGCTCAGCTTTATCACTGTTAAATCAAGGGTTTACACACAGTCCTGTGTTTACAGATCTGAGGGTTTCTTGGGTAAGGTTTTTGGCTGGGAGGGTTTGGGCCTCTTTTGTTTTGTGTTTTATCCTTGTGGCCTTTGGGCTTGGTGGCAAGAAAGTTCCTTCAATCTTTGGCATAGAGATCTTCTGTTGATCCATGAATTGAACCTTTGTCTGAGCATAACAACAGGATCTATACCTATTGTGGTTTCTGTGCTATCTTCAGAGGTAGGTTGCTGTACCAGGTATGTGCCTCACTCATCTGAATTTGATTCTTCTTCAGAACAGTTTAAACTAGCTTGCATTGTGTAGATCTAAAGACATATTTACTGTGAAATGATTAGACAGAAATTTTAGATCTGAAATCTGTGTTTAATAAGATAGATCTACTGTTATATTCTGATCTGTTCATTACTGCTTTAGATCCGAGTCATATTCATATGTGATCTGAGTTTCTCTCTTATGCTGCTACTGTCCTTTATAGATCTATCTTCTATATGTTTGTATCTCTGATTAAGCTACAGATCTAAGTTCGTTTAATCATTGAAATTTAAAAGAGATATTTGTTTTGCAATTTTACCCTAAAATCTAACAGAAAATCACTAATTTTACTCAAGTAAGTGGGTAATTAGGCAACATGAATGCTCTAGGTCCAAAAATGAGCATCCCCATGGCCTATTTGGTGCCCAAATACTACTTTTTTAAAGTATCTTTATTTTTTAATTAAAAATTGCCGAATTCTGGCAATTTTTTAATTAACTGAAAAAATTAAAAAATCCTAGGGGGGACTTAATACATTTCCATAAGATTCTAGGAGGATGTTTAGCATGGTAATATACAACAGTTACTAGGCTTAGATCCATGCTCAAGCCTAACCATGAGCATATACTCCGGCTCTGGAGGATTGAGTGAAAAAACTCATAAATTATAAATCGCCTGAAAACGGCAAAATATAATTAGTGAGTGAAAAAACACTCCAGAG
>CBVK0100365964.1:0-13646 GCA_900067695.1 Picea abies
CAACTTCCTCAACAAACCCAAACCAAACTAAGTAAGCATAATCTTAACACAACCTACTTATGGGATTTCTCTTTATGGCACTAAGTTATGGCTAGTTATCAAGGCATTCACTCCTAAGCACGCGGAGAAAAGGTTACAACAAGGGCAACCTTTGTCTATGTTGCGCATTTCCTTCTCAATAGACAAGGTAATTGGCATTGGTGGATTTCTATTCAACAGAAGGCCAGACAAGGTTCTTGGATTTGTTGGGTTTTCATCAAGAGCTAGGGTATGGATGGCACACCACCATTATCGCAACAAATGCTACATGTTGTGTGAATTAAAAGAAGTGTGGAAAGGACTAGAGCATTGTGAGCAGGAGGTAGCTAAGGCCCAATGTAGTGTCATGGATTCAACCCTATAGTGGAATCAGTGGAACGCGGAACCAAGTTCCATCATACACCCCCCATGGCATGTAAGCATATTATGGAAATATCATCACCTATTAACACTTAGCTTTGCATCCATGGACAAAAGGAGAGAACATTAAGACACCCCCTCGCCCCCACTCCCATAAACAACTTCCACCACCGCTTGCTCTAATGAACTATATAATGGTGGATCTGCAACCTACCTGTAGTATTTCTCAAGATGACACCAAGTTATGGATAGCCATCACGACATCCATTCCAAAGCATGTTGAGAAAGGGTTACAAGAAGGGTGTCCTTCGCCTATGTTGGGTATTTACTTCTCGGTAGGCAAGGTATTTGGAATTGATGGTTTCTATTCAGAGGGAGGCCTGATAAGGTTCTTAGCACTGTTGGTTTTTCATCGAGAGCTAGAGTAGGGATGGCACATTGCCATTGTTGCAACAAATTTTATGTGTCATGTGAATTTAAATAAGTGCAACGAGGACTAAAGCACTGTGAATGAGAGGTAGCTAAGGCCCAATGCAATGTTGTGGATTTGACCTAGAAAGGAATTGATGGAAAGCATAACCGGGGACAAAAACATGTTGGAGACTAGTGTATGATGGGAACAACAAACCACATCTTGGAACTAAAGGAATGGGAGGAGGAAGTAAAGTCCTTCATGTTAGTTCAATGAGGGAAATTGTTGGAGATGGTTGGTGTCCCTTTAGTCTCTGATTAGTCGCATAATCGATCACCTTAGCCTACCTTGGGAGTTTCTTTCCCCCCCCCCCAACTACCCCCTCTAACTTCTCAAGAAACTTGGAAACTTCGAAGGACTCCTCCCTTAGTGGTGTCCCTTTAGTCTCTGATTAGTCGCATAATCGATCACCTTAGCCTACCTTGGGAGTTTCTTTCCCCCCCCCCCAACTACCCCCTCTAACTTCTCAAGAAACTTGGAAACTTCGAAGGACTCCTCCCTTAGTGGTCTATCTTTGGATACAAAGGAGAGTTCGAGCAAAGAGTACACCCAGTGTCCAAAGTTAATGGAAGCTTCTATTGAATCCAACCATGCAGCTACATATCTCATTGTTGATATAGTCCACTCAAGGAATGTAGCACTACAGCCATATGGGATCATGAAAAATGAAATGCATTAATGGAATGAATTTTTATGAATTTCTTCTTTGAATTTAGTGTGTTTTATTTTAGTCTTTTTAACTTTTGCAATCTGTAAAGCAGTATACATGCCTAGCACCCACAAAAGTGTAAATCCCCAAGGACCAAGGTAATAGCTTTGCGTAGCTGATGAAGGCTACCCATTGTCACCTCAGCAACTCTTCCCCGCACTTTAGGTTGGTTGTTCTCCAACACAAGGGGGGCTTCCCTAAGATATGATTATCAAGACTATGGAGTGGAGGCTCAAGGTGAAAAGGAAGAATAAACCTTGATAAAACAAAGGTTGTAGTATAGTGTATGGAAATGGAAATGGAGAAAAGAAAATGAAAAGCAAAAAATAGGAAGGAGAAGGAAAGGAAATAAAATAAAAGTGAAAGGAAACGAGTTCCGATCAATCTATTGGGACAATGGAGTCATGAAATATTGCATGAAAGAAAGAGCTAATCTACCACAATCAACTACTTTGAGTTAGGCTAAGAACATGAAAGAATTAGTGTTGATACATTCCTCATTTAGTTAAATACTCAAGGTAAAAAGAACTAGGTTTGATACAATTCACAGTAAGTGTTTGTTGAAAACAGATGTCGAAAACTAATCTTAAAGAGCTAGAGTTGCCACTCACCATACAAATATGAAGGTGCTTATTATTCCAATTCAACGACTAAATTTGATAATTGAAGGGAGTTAATGCAAAAATAAAACAACAAATTAATCAAGAGTAATAGATTCTTCACATTGATTTACTAATAAATGAATAGGCCTACACAATTGCATGATAGCAAGGTAGTTTTCTACAACACATTAACAACTTTTGAAGAGCATAACAAGACCATACAACAAAATAGAGAAATACCTCACTTCCTCATTAAGTCTTCAAGGGTTTGATATACAATAGAGCCCATCAACCTTCAATTACATGCTCCTAAGACACATCACTTCACTCCCAATCACATTCCAAAAAGCATATTCTTTAATCCCCAATCACCAATGAACTAAGAGAAATCTCCTCTTTCTATAGAGGGAGCTTCATCTATCTTACAATAAACAAGTAATTGTTTCCCTAGATCCATTAGTTCTCCAAGGAATAACAATAAAATATCATCTTCAACCTACTAAGAATAACAAAGAGTTGTTGAGATCCACTTTCTTTCTACGAGGAAACAATAAAATATACTTGGAGTTATCTAAATACATCCTTGTCTCCAATGAAAACAATATAATAATGTTCTCGTACATAACCAACTCATGATACAAGTAAAACCATAAAAAAATAATGAGTTGTTAAGCAACATCCTTCAAAAATAGCACAAGAAGAGTGGGGCACCTCCTCTAAATGAGTAGTTGGCCATGTCAAGTGCTCTATCAAATGATAAAATAATGCCTCAATGATGTGCCCTACAATAGAATAGACCAAGTAAGATGCATGCAATAACTACTCCAAGGTGGTTGCCTAGAGTTTGAAGCCCCCTAGGTAACACATCCCTCCAAGAAAACAATAAAATACTCTATGCACCCTTGGAGAGAATGGCTTGGGACCACCTCAATCCACCAACCAATGATAGAATAATGCCACATGAAATGTGCTCTCCAAGATGCATGCTCAAGAATATATTTAAAATACTCCATGACATAGGAGAGTGTGCTCCATGGTCCACCTAGAAGAAATCACCAAGTGCAACCTCAAAGATGCATGAGTGAAGAAAACAATTTGATATTCTCCCTAGGAGAATGCTCCTCAACTACCTCTTCAAAATAGAAAATGTGGTCCACAAGATGCATGAACATTTGTGCAATAATAATCATCCATGAAGAAGTTCTTTGTGGGTGTGAATCTCAAGGTGGGTGTCGTTAGAATATGAAAGATTGTGCTCGTTTTACCATTGAAAATACCCTTGTCACCCAACCATAGGTTGAAGCCACCCTCCGAGCACCTTGACCTTGTCACATGGATCATAAAAAAAATTGATTTTAACGATTTCGTGGATCCTTCAGCGCCTACGCAATAGCAAACTCAGTAGATCAATTTTTAGCAGAGTTTGGTTGCACACGTCTTGTATCTCTGAACCCACACACTTCCTGTACATGCTAAGCAACAATATACCTTCTAGCTACTCGGTTTGGCAAAGGATGATCCTGGCCCTCCTGTGATGGAGTTAAGCTAGAGCTACCTGCTCTGATATCAAATAAGAAATCAGGAAAGTAGGCATAGCACACAGAATGATATTCTTCTATTATTCCCCCATTGAACACAATACAATACACATATAAAGTTGGACTCAGATCCAACTAATTCCACTCTTAGAGGGAAAGGTTGAGAGAATCTCTCAGCATCCTCCAACAAATCCAATCCAATCCCTAAGCTCTAGTAGTGGCATTAATTAGGCATTATCTCTAATAGAGTAGTGATTGACCAGTAAATTGTAGTTATGTAACGATCCCACTGAATGATTTTGTTCAAACTAGAGTTAGCACCTACCCATGATTGTTTTGACTTTTATAACGTGATACATTGAGATAAGAAATCAACCATCCCAGTGTATTGAAAAGAAGGTAGTCTGCACAACAAAATACTTCAATAATGGTCATAATTCCATATACATCGTTCTAGAGCATTGATCAATCAATAATATTGACAAAGGGATATATTGATCACCAGGTAAGAAGAAATTATTCTTTGATACAATTCGTTGGATGCCTTACACGAACGATCTTAATACATCACAACCACAAATAATTGATCTCGATGCCCTTTAGAAGTCTGCAATGCAAGACTGCAGAATGCTTAGTACTTAACCCAAAAATTAGGCAAGTGAACAGTCCCACACATAGAGTAGTTTGCTAATTATTTGCAACATCCCTGCATTTCTTTACCAGGTCATGTAACTAATAATACTTAACCCAGAAATTAGGCAAGTGAACAGTCCCACACATAGAGTAGTTTGCTAATTATTTGCAACATCCCCGCATGTCCTTACCAGGTCATGTAATTAATAATTAAGAAACACATTGTGGGTGGGGAGGATAACAATCATTCCTCCCAAGTACCCGAGCTAAATCTAATTGACATACACACACCACACACACATATCATTTTTAATTTATGATGTTTTTAGAAATTATATCCCAATTCAAATTCATGAATGACATTTGACCTCCCTATATTTCATTCTATATATATAGTTTTTTTTTTCAAGGAAAACCTGGTTGGTAAACCAGAGGGATGCTTCCCCACATCCAGGATGACATTTCTAGTAAACCAATGGGTTTAGATTAGTGTGCCTCACACAGGAGAAATATGTTGGCACAAAACAAGTCAAATTCCTAATAACATTGATGGCAATTGAAATACCTAACCACTTGGGCTTGCCTCACTTGATATCCTTGCTTGGTTAGATGTCGTAATCAACATGACAGGTTCACAATTGGGTACCATCCGTGAATGTTGGGAAGTCCATGAGTTTCCTAGGAGGTTTTCATTGGGATATATTTATTTCGAAGGAAAACCTTGCAAGAAACACAAAGGATGCTGCACCACATTCACAGATAGCATCCCTAGTAAACCCATTAGCATATACTATTGTGGCTCACCTAGGGGGATTCAAACTGGGCACGGAACTAGCCAATGCCCAACAACATTGGCAACAACCGGTTCAACTAACTCCCTGGGATATATATATATGGAAAATGTCCTTGGGAAACCATCCAAGCACTTCTTCACATTTCTTGAATAACACTCGGGGTAAATGCTCAGAGTACAACATGTACACCTAATCGAGAGGGACTCTACCAGAGTTGAATCCATGACCTCTCACTTTGAAATTGGTCAGTTCAAACTAATAGAGATAACCCATTGGCTACACACATACACTCACATGAAAACACATAATCTGGCAGTATAACACTTCTTTGGACTCACCACAAAGAGTGTCTCCAATTTGTCTTATAAAAAACTATTCTATTTATCTGCATATGCATTTGCACTCCATGACAAATAATTAAGTTTCTTGGCAAATTGCTCCATCTCATCATCTGGATATTTACTTTTGAATGTGCTATTTTGTTCAACACCATAATTAGTTGAGTATTATCACTTGAATTTATTTACCATAGCTAATTAGGAATACTCATGGAATGCTTTTTGGTCCCGGAAACCTTCCTCAACTCTTTTATAAGTTCCATAGATATAGGAAAAAAAGTGGCACCCATGGCCATGTTAATGATAGTTTAATAGGTTGTCAAATTTGGAAAGATGATAAGGTATCATCTCTACGGTACTCACTAAATTTCTTCCTTAAGACATTGAAAAGGGTCTTTTTAAAGGTTTTAAATTTTCCATTCCCTGGACCACAATAGGGAGATAAGTCCTCTAGATCAACTGTAATATGGATATATTGGCAATGTTCCATCAAGTTTTTAGGTGTAGGAATGTAGCAATGTAGATGGGGGATGTGTAGTCATCCTCAAATTATAGGAAATGTCATGGGTTGGGGACATTGTATGAATCCTAAAAAATATAAATTTAAATATATAAAAAACAATGATGTCCCAAACATGAAGAATGAATGTCCATTAGGTTGTGGTCTCACAACAACTTGGAGCGATGGTTGTGATAATGACCCATGTTCAAAGCTTGACAAGTCTTTGTTCTTGGTTGCTTTGAGGTTTTGATTTCTTTTGCGTTAAATATTTTGTTTTTCCTTTTTCTAAGGTCATTAGGAAAATATAGTGGGGGTGTGTACAAGTGTCCCCCTTTTTGGTGGAGCATCCAAGCATTCCGCACACAAGGGAAACACCCCCCAATTTTTGGGAAACATCCTATTTTGTGTCTCCCCAAGTTTCTACAAAATGGGGAGGTAAGGAAATGTGCCACATTGAGTTTCCTTGTTTCAAATATGTAGGAAGTGTGGGGGCATGCCTGCCACTTGGCAAAGAACGTCTCCATGTAACATTTTATTTTGACACAACTCTTGCATTTCATCATTTAGAAATATTTATCATTATGGGTTAAAATCACCTGGCAATGCCAAATTTGCAAATGAATTGATTGAAGATGGAAAGAAAAGTGGTGGTCTTCCCATTAAATACACCATGTATATCTTTGACCCACTTTACGAAATACTTCATTGCAATGGTGCTAAACCTTAAACCTAGTCCCATTTGATCATAGAGGTGAAATGATGCCAATACAACCAAAATCCTATTGAGAAAATGCTGAAGGCAATGCAATTGGTTTTAACTACTCAACCTATCGAATGAATCCAAAGAGCATATGCCTCACGCATGAAGTATTTAGGTATAAATTGATGGGAATAAATAAATGAACCAAAGTTGGCCAATAATGTCCCATGTTGAGGATCATTTACGCAATAACACGACAACCAAAATGAATGTCACAAATGCTAGCATGACATTCTTAGAGAACCTTGTCAAGTTTACTTTTTTGCTTAGGTAGGGTAAGAGGGCATTTGAGGATCTCTTGTATATTGCTCTCACTATGATGAAATGTCCATGCACAGGAAAGCATTAGGAACATTTACTTTTCTTTAAAGGCCTATTTTGATGGTATTCATATGATATATTGTTGATCATTTAGTAAAGGAACACCGAAGACAATCTTGCCATAGTCATCTCTCCTTCTTTAGTTTGTATTTGATGATTTTAAGATCAAAATATTATAAGAATATGATTTATTTCCCTACTTTGTTGGTGAGATTAGCTTCATTGAGTAAATATTGCAAGGAATTAGAATGAAGTATAACATGAGTTTTCTTGCCTAATAAATAATGATGAAGTCTCCAGGTTGCAAAGACCAATGTTAGACATTGNNTAAATAATGATGAAGTCTCCAGGTTGCAAAGACCAATGTTAGACATTGCTTGTCATTTGGAGGGTTGTTCAACTCAGAGGTTCTAAGGGTACAAATGATGATGCATAGGGCTCGTTGTCTACTAAAATTGTTTTTGTGCTCTAATATGTCTCCTCTCATAGAATTGTCTATATTTGTTGTATATAGACTCAAAAGCATTCCCTTAATGCCAGTCATGAGAATAAACATTGAACTTAGAATCTCTTTTAAATATTCCAAAGCGTATTATAATTTCTTTACTCCACTCGACATAACACCTTTCTTGAGAACACTCATTAGGAATTTAGCCTTGAAATCATAGTCCGTTACAAAGATGTTGACTAGCTCCTAAGTTCCCTAAGGACAATTAGACTTTGATAAGTGTGCACGACATGAACATTTGTCCAAATGCTTGTGTTTTAGTAAAATTCTTGATTTTTTGCCTTTTTTGGAGATAATGAATCCTAGAAGTTTCCTAGTTGTTATGCCAAATATAAACTTCTTTGGGTTTGAAATATTGTAGAAACATTGATTTCACTTAGAGATTTAGTGATGATCTCTTAGGTGATTAACTCTATGGAGGGATGTTTCGAAAAGATCATGCGTAGATGCCTCAAGAGTCGTTAGTTTTTTTGGATCCTATCATGGAAACTAAGGGTCATGACATGCTTGTTAGTTTCCATATTATTTATTGCTACATAGAGTAACAATTCAAATGTTTTTTGGAATGTCTCTTTTAACTTTTTACAATGCTCAATGTTCCAAATCCACTGTAGGAATTGATTCCCATCTTGGATTCTGATTCGAGACTTTGAGTTCAAAGCACATGACTACATAATAGAATATTCCCCACATTGTTGGTAAATTAAGTCCTATCCATCCTCATGGGCGATGCCAATCTTATTATAGTCTAGGAATCCCATAAAGGATATGATCTCATAACTAGTTGTGGTGTCCATTAGTGTAACATTCATACAAGGTGGTGGAAAATTATCTTCGGGAGATTTTACATTGAGGTTCCAAATATAAATGGGGAGTCCATCAATTAACCCCCCAATCCCTTTTTATTGGCTAGTATGATATTTGCTACCCATTTGTAATAGTCAATTGACATTATCAAATATCAATAGTGTTCATACTTCTTTTAGAAGGGCAATAGTCATAAGTGATATAGGCCTTTTCTATTGGAGGAATTCTTAGTCTTGAGCTCCCAGGGTTGATGACAGTAACATGTTGATTGATGGAGGTTCTTTCCCCTTCATGTCAAAATAATGACAATTAACAATCTACATATTCACAAAATAACTAATACTAGGGATCTCTCTTTTGAGGAGATAACAATGAGACTAGTTACACTATCTTTGGACTAACATTATCACTAATGTTGATATCTATGGAGGGCTCAATTGTCAATGCATTTTCCTCTTTAAAGTGGTCCAACATTGATAGAAGATTTAGGTATACTTGTACAACATGAGTACAAAATGCATCATTCTCTCAAGTCTAAATATAATGTCTATAAGTTGAAAGTCGCACGATGAACCATAACTCATGATGAGTAGGAAATTCTTCCTATCTTCTGCAAAGAAACTTAAAAATGAGCTCTTCATTTTCAAAAGAATTGGTTGATTGCGATGACAACTTGAGATTTTGGATTGCATTATGTTGGGTTGCTTATATGTGGGCTTTGGAGAAGGGCTACATTAGCCAATAGCTATGTTATAGAGAAGTCCATGCTAACTACCTCAAAGGACTTTGAATTGGAGTATGAACATTTATTGCTCATACATATAGATGGAATAAGAGGGTCACTTGACTTATTAGTAATACACGAACAATGAAAAAATGGAATTCCTCGTGATGTGCACCTTCCCTTCATTAGAAAATTGCCACTAATGAATTTGAGTATGAACACTTATTAGTAATACATGAACAATGAAAAAATGGAATTCCTCGTGATGTGCACCTTTCCTTTATTAGAAAATTGCCACTAATGAATTTGAGTATGAACATTTATTGCTCATACATATAGATGGAATGAGAGGGTCACTTGACTTATTAGTAATACATGAACAATGAAAAAATGGAATTCCTCATGATCTGCGCCTTCCCTTCATTAGAAAATTGCCACTAATGATATAAGGAAGATACGAGACACTTAGTATGAAGCCAAGGTTGATTAAGTAAGATGTTACATGGATTTAAGCCTTCCCTTCATTAGAAAATTGCCACTAATGATATAAGGAAGATACGAGACACTTAGTATGAAGCCAAGGTTGATTAAGTAAGATGTTACATGGATTTAAGCCACCTTCCCTTCATTAGAAAATTGCCACTAATGATATAAGGAAGATACGAGACACTTAGTATGAAGCCAAGGTTGATTAAGTAAGATGTTACATGGATTTAAGTTAAGGTTGATTAAGTAAGATGTTAAAAGGATTTATTGAAAACTTTGGAAGATGAGTAAAATGAAAAAGGTTTCCCAAGATGGTAGATTTGGTAGCAAGGGAATCTATAGATCATCGAACCCCTGTTCTCAAACTACCAAGAGGGTAGTTGAATGATTTATCCCATCACCTATTGAATCAATTTGAAATCTTCAAGGCTGTAATATTATATAGATAAAAGATGCCTATTGCATAATTTTAGTTTGACAGTTGAATTGAGCATTGGCTCTAGTTTACGACTTCTATTATGAATATTCCTATTTTATTGTTTAAGGCTTCTATAACAAATTTCGTAGTTTATTGAGTAACTACCATATTTGGTTATGAATATTCGATTGTAAGGTACTTATGTAAAAACAGGTTTTCACTTTTTGATTTTGTAATTTTAGAGATTACATTTAGCAGTGGTCTCCTAAGCTATTGACATTATTTTACCAAATTTTACACTCGCCTGGTTGTTAACAGATATGAATTCTCTGTTAAAGTATTTTGTTTGCTGAGAGATGTAACAACCATATATGAATTCTCTATTGACATTATTTTACCAAATTCTACATTCGCCTGGTTGTTAACATATATGAATTCTCTGTTAAAGTATTTTGTTTGCTCAGGGATGTAACAACCAGATATGAATTCTCTGTTAAAGTATTTTGTTTGCTCAGGGATGTAACAACCATCACCGCACACCTTTGTTTAAGTTTGCCAAGTAATCCACAACTTCTAAGCAATCTTCTAAGATGGCTACGTGGAGAGCATTTACATCATATCTATTATGTACATTTATATCCTCGTCATAGTTTAATAAACCGCTACATATAATAATTCAATATCTGCATTAGTGCATAAAAATAGAAAGTTATTATCATTTAACTAATTGGGGGCTCAACAAGAACATCATATAAATCCATTTAAAGACATCACATGTCACTTATAAGGAAATTATGTTTCATTCTGAAGTAGTGAGGTAGTGGTAGAATGAATGATTGCACCCATATTAATGTCATTTCATAAAACCTTTTGCATACATTTAAAATCTCAATGTTTAATTCAAACTTTGCAAAGTGTATGGATTGTTGAAGTTTTAAAATAAAAAAAATCAACAATAACAATGAAGTCAAAATATGATGCATAGGATTTATAGAAAGCAATTCAACCATTATAATCTGGGTCATTTGGATCCCTTACTACTTTAAGTATACATACTGCACTAGTTTCTCGTTTCCCTCGAAGGAAACATAAGGAAGCAACGCATTTGCATCCAGGATAGTGCCTCTTGCAAATCTCTCCATTGTCTTGCTTTTTGCTAGATTAGATTTATTCATGATATTAATTAGAATGTGTATACATTCACGTGAAAAAATATTATGTAATATGATTATTTGTGCTTAAACCGTGATAGAGATAGTCATAACTATCTCGCAATCTTCAACATTTGATTCCAAGGTTCTCACTAATGAATTGCAGCTGATCCACAGAACTAGTGAGAGCTTCTTTGTTGTTTCATTAAACCGCATGGCTTTTTATAAAGGACGTTGAATTCTCCCAAGACATTGCTTTTTTCTTCTTCGTTTTCTATCTTTTGAATCCAAAAACAATGAGAAAAATAAGATGCAGACAAGATTGTATTCAAACCATAATGTGCACTGTAAATGAACGAATAGAATGTAAGCTGTTGTTGCTTGGAAACTTGAATGATCTAAAATATTTTTCTTAGGCACAACATCTAAACATAGGATGGTTCTACATACTATAAAAGGCTAATTATTGTAAAATGAAATAAAAGGTAAGGAGAATTACTTATCAATGCTGTAGTTCATGAAGCAAAGCGGCTCTTAAAAATTTCTAAGCTATTATGATACTGCTGCTTCTCATACAACAATATAGAGTTCTGTCAATGCTTCGTTTTGTAGAAGAATGTTTTGTCAACAAGGGAAATACCTTGCTTGAATCTCCGATACCTAGATCCAGTAGATCAAAGCATAAGGCTTGGTTCCATGCATGAAAAACATCATAGATTTTGAGGGAATTAATGCCACAAATTACCAATTGCAGTAAGACGCTGTATGACTCCTTGGAATAAATAATTTTTATGAAGTACATGTAAAAATAAAATTGAAAAACTTTCAAACAAATGTAATTTGGAAGGGAGTTGAAAATGCATTGATGTTGAAATCCATTTGTGATATGTTTTTGTAATGTATTTGGAAGATGGTTTATAGTGGCAAAGTTCTAAGCTGCTGTAATCACGTTTCTCAAGATAATAATTAAGCAATTATTATCTTTAATTATGACTATTTGATTATAAAATGCTCATATAAATATATATACACATATATATTCTAAATTTTTACAGATTACGTACATTTAGTAGAAGTCTCTTACTACTTACATTCTTTTACCCAATGCTACACTCGCCTTTGCCTATGATGTTATCCCCTCCACGTATGCTAGTTAACTGACATGAATGCTCTGTTGAAGTATTTTGTATGGGCGAGCGAAGTAAAAACGTTCTCCCCACACCTTTTTCGAAATCTGCTCCTTTCCGCACCAAGAAATCCACAACTTCTAAGCGATTTTCTAAGATAGCTACGTGCAGAGCAGTTACACCATATTTGTTATGTGCATTTATATCTGCACCATAGTTTAACAAAGCATATAATAATTCAATATTTGATCGTTGTATAGCCATGCATAGAAATTCCCCCTCATCTCCATTACTCAAACGTGCTCCTTTATCCCATAAAAGTTTAGCAATTCCATCGTTCCTTCCCAGTATCGCTTCCCACAACGGAACACTTCCATCTAGGTCTGCCATTTTATAATTTAGAAAGTTATTATCCTTAAGAATTGCAACAACCAATTTTGGAAAATGAAGTACAGTTGACTTGGTACAATTCTATCTTTTTGGAAGTTGGCTTGATACAATCATTTCTCATTTTCGCATTAGTAATTACCTCGAATGTTCACGTTTGCTCCATGCTCCAATAATGTCTCTACACACTTGGTATAGCCCTTGGCAGCTGCGATGTGCTGTTTATAATAATTTTCATCACCCATGTTAAGGCCATTCCATAAAATCTTTAGCATACATTCAAAATCTCATTCTTGGATGGAAATTCAATTTCGAAGAGATTGTGTAGATTGCTGAACTTATAAAATATTTCAATGATAGGAATAAAGTCAAAATATGATGTATAGAATTTATACCAATGCAGTTCGATCATTATAGTCTGGCTCATTTGGATCCCTTCCCGCTTTCAGTAAATAATCGAGTAGTTTCTCGTTTTCCTCGAAGACAACATAAGGAAGAGACGCATTTGTATCCATGACAGTGCCATCTTCGAAATTGTGATCAATTTCTTGCAAATCCCTCCACTGTCTTGACTTCTGCTGGATTAAAGTTATTCAGAACATATAATCAGAATGTATGAGAAAAAACAATAATATGACCGTTTGTGACCAACCTGCGACAGATTAGTCATAACTATTCGGCGATCTTCAACATTTGATTCTAATGTTTCCATTAATGAATTTCTGGTGAGCCACAAAAGTTGTGAGAGCTTCTTTGTTGTTGCCTTAAACCTATGTGGTTTATTATACAGGACCTCGAATTCCCCAAATACGTCGCCTTTTTGTTCTTTTTCAAGCTTCTGAAATCCAAAAACAATGAGAAAAATTAGTTTCTTACAAGATTGCATTATTCAAATCACAACCTGTATTGAAATGAAAGAACATAAGAAGTTGTTGCTTGGAAAATGATTAAATGCTATAAAATATTATTC